>CBVK0102613713.1:0-15063 GCA_900067695.1 Picea abies
CACATTCCAAGGCTTCCTCCTCAGTTATCATTTCAGATCCAAGTTGTTGTCGAAAACAAGAATATATGTAAAATCGCTATTGATGAAGGAGCCTCGACTTGCGTTATGTTTGTTACTTGTTGGAAACCTATTGGCTCTCTTGCCCTCACCGAATCACAAAATACACTTAAGGCCTTCAATGGTACAGGTTTTAAAACTTACGGTGTTCTTCCTTCATTTTATATTACATTAGAAGGTAAACCAGTCAATGTAGAAGTTGAGGTCTTCGATGCACCTCTCGAATATAATATTTTTCTTGGTCGTAGCTGGAACGATTCCATGCACATAGTTGTGTCTACCCTTTTCCATGTGATACGTTTCCCGCACCAAGGAAAGGTCGTTATTGTCAACCAACTGGCCTTCTTTAATTTTGATTCTCGTACTAGCAACATTCCTTTTATCTCGAAGACACCTCCCGGTTATGAGAATGTCAGCATGGATCTTTTGAAATATTCAACTTTGATGGGTACATTTCCAATCCCACCACCCGATATTCCTTCTCCTTTTGTCGCTTCGATTAATATGATCTCCACCACTGTTCATGAAACCCCTGAGTCATATGACCCCTAGATATTACCTAACCCTAGTGATTGTCTTCGTTACGATGAAAAAATGCCTTTAAGTCTGGTTGAATTTTCTTATCAAGTTATTCAATCAGTAACTCCCTCTCCTCCTTCTCTATGTGATTCATCTCCTGATCCATTTCACATGATATTTCCTACTGATGAGATGATCATTTTAGTCATGTCTATGGAAGATCTCCATGGGACGATGGACATCATAGTTCTATCCTCTTCCTATAACGCGACACCATAGAGAGTTACCAACAGATTTCGAATATGTCGACCTTTGTTGTTATTTATTCCATTCCTAAGTCAACACATGATGTTTTGTACGAAGGGAACTTGAGTAACATTTCACCTACCATTCCTCTTGACATATCAATTAAACTCGAAGTCATGGAAAATGTTCATATTGGTGCCTCATGTTCTATTGATGAGGTTTGCACCTATAAAGCCTCTTTTTAGGAATTTCACGAAGTTTTTGCCTGGAGTTATGAAGAAATGCCAGGTATTGATCTTTATATAATTGTGCATGAGATTAAGACATATCTGAATGCTAAACCCATTCGACAGAGACTTCACCCAGTACATCCATGTAAAGCTGCTACTATCAATATTGAAGTTGAAAAACTTCTTAAAGCTGGCTTTCTCTATCGTGTGGATTTGACCGATTGGGTATCCAATCTTTTTCAGGTAAATAAGAAACAAGGTATGATCCACGTTTGTGTAGATTATAGGGATATAAATAAATATTTTCCTAAGGACAATTATCCTACCCCCTTCATTGACTAGATCGTTGATGACTGTGATAGGAGTGAAATCTTCTCCTTGATGGAAGGTTTCTCCGTCTATAATCAAATTAATATTTTACCAGTGGATCAACAAAAGACTAATTTTATTTTCCCTTGGGGAACCTTTTCCTATTGGAAATTACTCTTTGGTCTAAAAAATGTTGGTACGACCTTTTAGCGTGCTATGTTTTACGCTTTCCATGATATTAAGCACATTGTGCAACCCTATCTTGACAATATGTTGACACATTCCATGCGCCGCCAAGATCACCCGACACATTTAAGGGCCATTTTCGTACGCTGTCATTATTATTGCATATGTTTGAACCCACAAAAATGTGTTTTTTGTGTGGAGTCCGGTTGACTTATTGGTTTTATCGTGTCAATACATAGGATTTGAGTAGAACCCTTGAAGGTTGAGGCTATTATTAATCTACCTCCTCCTTCCACACTATGCCATTGAAGGTTGAGGCTATTATTAATCTACCTCCTCCTTCCACACTATGCCAGCTCCAAAGTTTGCAATGGAAGGGAAACTTTTCACGTTGTTTCATCCCCAATTACGCTGAACTGAGGAAAGGATTCACTTGGATACTCAAGAAAGGCTACGAGTTTGTATGGGACAATACTAAAAACAAATCCTTTGAAGCTTTGAAACTTTCCTTATCCTGCACACCCTTATTATTTCCCCCTAACTATAGCCGAGATTACTTCCTCTACTTAGTTGTCTCAGAGTCTACCATTGCTATGGTCCTAGTCCAAGAGGATGATTAAAATGACAAAAATGTGATATACTATTTGATTCGGATTCTTACGACTACCGAAACCAAATACTTACAAGTGGAGGAACTAGCCTTGGCATCTATTCAAGTTTTCCAATGCTTTTTCCATTATATCTTATTACACAGAACCAATGTTATTTCCAATTGCAACCCCATGCAACATATCCTTACTCGACAATTTCTAGGGTGAAATTACTCCAAATGGATAGTGATTCTCCAGGAGTTCGACTTGGAGTTTGAATGCACTAAGTCAAAGAAATATTTTTGTTTTTGTCGAACTGATATGTGACCTTCCCTCTACTAAGACAGAAAATGTGGTAGAGGATTCCTTGCCTGATGAATCCCTTTTTCTTATCAGTTCTGATGACGTATGGTATGGAGATATTATTATCTATCTCCAAAATCAAACTTTCCGGCCTAATATATCTAGCACAAGTCGTTGTTGTATATGGTATCAAGCCTGCAAATACATCATTCTTGGTGATACCCTTTACCGTCATGGTGTTGATTCCATTTTTTGATTATGTCTCACTTATGATGAAGTTGATAAATATTTAAATGATTGTCACTCTAGAGAATGTGGCGGTCATATGTCTAGGTATGCCATTGCCCAAAATATCTTACGAGCCGGTTATTTATAGCCTTCTTTGTTTAAGGATTGCATTACTGTCATCTAAAAATGCCATGCTTGCCAAACTTATAATAACAAGATAAGATATCATCCTTCTCCCTTACATCCTGTAGTTTCCATTGGTCCATTCACCAAATGGGGAATTGACTTCATGACATATAAAGCTCACTCGGTCGAGGGGCATGGATACATCATTGTAGTTGTGGATTATTTCACTAAATGGGCTGAGGTGATGCCTACATTTGATAACACCAGGAAAACTACAACATTGTTCATATTCAATCATATCATTACTAGGTTTGGTGTCCCTCGAGCCATCATTACTTATCACAGTAGTAATTTTTGAAATTTTATGATGTATGAACTTACTGAGAAGTTGGGTCTTCGACATGAAAACTCAACCCCCTATTATCCACAGGCCAATGGCCAGGTTGAAGCGATCAACAAGGTTCTCACTACCATGCTTCAACGAATGATAAGAATTCATAAGAAAAATTGGCACACGATGTTTTTATCAGCATTGTGGGCCTATCGGACATCTGTTAAGTCTACCACAATATTTACACCTTTCTAGATAGTTTATGGTATCGAAGCCATTTTTCCGATTGAATGTGAAATACTGTCTTTGAAACTAGCCATTGAAATTCTCCCTAATGCTTTTGCTGAAGAGAAGTGTCTTTTGTATTTGATGCAACTAGATGAAACCTGTCGCGATGCCACCTTAGTTATTGAAACTCATAAGAAACATGTTAAATCCCAATATGACAAAAATTTCAAGCCACATGTTTTTTCTGAAGGTGATATAGTTCTCCTTTACGAGAAAGATCATGATCTACTAGGGGCCAGTAAATTCTAGCCCATGTGGCGGGGTCCTTATATTGTCAAACGAGTATTGGAGAAGGCAAATTATGATCTCGTTGATTATGATGGAATCCATTTGAGTGAACCCAAAAATGGGCTTTACCTAAAGAAGTACTATGCTTAATTCATTTTTGCATGAGTGATTGTATTTTAGTGTATAATAATCTCATGTCCTTTTTCGTTGTTTGGTTTCGACTTTTAGCTACTTACCTTGCATTGTGATTGGTTTCCATATGTCGGTGTCTTTTCTACCCTACATTGGCTTCGCCGATGGCGCTATTTGCAGTACTCAAAACTTAGCATCTGTTGTTTGGGAAATCTATACACCTACGGATGAATTGATTAGTCTACATGGTGTTTGACTTGGTCGTGCAACTAACAATATTGCAGAATACAGTGTTGTCATCAAATTTTTGACCGATGTTGTTTCACTTGGAATCCTTCATCCTGTTGTATGACTAGATTCACAATTAGTGGTCCTATAGTTGAGCAATGTGTATTCTATCCGAAGTCCTACATTGTTAAGGGTATATTTACAAATTCACCTCTTGGAACATCACTTTGATTACATTGAATATCAACACATTCCTATATTTCTAAATACATTAAGATATGCATTGGCTAATTATTTTTTAGACAAAAATTTCATAAATTTATAAAATCCAGTCACACTTTGTATATACAACAAGTAATCCGTTATAAGCCTCATATATATATATATATATAACTATAAAAGTTTTTACAAAAAGTGTTTTTGTCCAAAGACCAAAATATAAAAAATGTGAAGCACATGGCTTCATATACAATAGAGCATCAAGGATGTTGCTTGCTATAACATGCGACTTCCCATGCTACTCTATGGAGTAGTCGACTAATGGAAGTAGACAAGCCCACTTTGTAGTGTTGGTAATGCCTCGGGACATCATCAATAGAGGCATATGGGATGGTCATCATGAGCCCCTAAGGTTTTGTCTATGGTATCGTAGTCAACAACAATTACTCATGCTACATCAAATATTTCCCCTCACCTATGGATAGGGGATGAACCTGGAGGTCGGTAAGGTCCCACATCTACATCATCAAAGAGCATTTGATTAGTCATCAGATAAAAAAACATAAAAAAACATTTTATATCATTAAAAATAAAAAATAAATCATATAAACAAAATGTCCTTCTTACCTATGTCCCCCCATTGGGAACCTTTAGGAATAGCTAAGTTCGGATCTCCTCTGAAGTACATCCTGGCATATGCATAGTCATCGACCATGATCATCTAAGTCCTCAACCAGTCGAAGAAGAAATCATTATATCTAACGATGGGACCGGATGCATGTTGTGCCATGAGGTTGACACACCTCTTCATTCATGGATCCTGTGGGGAAGGTATACCCCACTCTACCTGTAAGCACAAAAATGGGATCCTCTCTAGGAAGAAGGATACCAAAATAGGATCATATTCAAACTATTTCATCTCACCAGTCCTGCACTTGGTCAGTTGTTTTTTCATACTCTTGAGAACCCCTTCACACCAGTTGAAAACTCGAGGCTCCATACACTCCAACACATACTAAAAATAGCTCTGAAGAGACATATGGGGAGATGCAATCTCTACCATGCATGTGATGGTAGAGAGGATGGTCCGTAGAGGCAAGTCTTGTACATCTCTTATAGCGACTTTAACACTATGATTATGAGTACATGGCACACAATGTGCATTGATATAGTGGTTCTTAGGCTCGTCGCCTCCCCTGCTACCTGTAAGTGTTACTCAAGACCCACAGTGAGATAGTTCGGTTAAGAAGTAGATATCCTCAATATATATCATAATAATGTGAGCACCCACATGAAACACCTTCTCATTCACATCCCACATGTGAACTAGTTACTCGAGCAATCTCAACTAGGCCCTCATACCCTAGATTTTGAAGAATTTTAACAATCCACACTGTCGAAGGGCCATTATCGTTCATGGGTCATTCCTGACAAAGTAGTATTCCTCCTCATGATATCTCTCTCTCCACTCCAACACTTTTACCATGGAAAACCTACAATGGAACAATAAAGAGATATTAGCATCTTTATCTTCTTCCCTGGAGACTTTTTATTGGAAAATATATCTTAATTTTTTTTTGAACTGTGCACGTCGGAGGCATGGGCATTTTTACAGTGTAGAGTCATCGCAAGATAGCTATAGGGCCTCTTGCGATGATCTTAGATCATCGCAGGGCCCTATATAGGGAACCTACGATGACCTTCGCGCATAGGTACCCTAAAAAACTTAACTCAAAAGTTTATTTTTAACCAATGAAAAACAAATTTTGATCCATGGAAAGTTGAAAGAGATGAAAATTAATTGTTCTGTGGAGACTGTTCATCAAATGATCAGTTTTTCCCTCCGTAATCCACAGTAGAAAATCGAGGTAAATAGGGTTTTTTAGAGCAAAGTTTGGTTGAAATGACAAATGGAATAGTGAAATGAAGTTTTTACCCATTTTTATTGACTTTTTCACTCTTTCATTTATATTTTATATAATTTATATGTTTTACCTAAACCTTAAAGTCCTAACGACTTTGCAAATGTTTATTTTTTGCATATGAAAAGTCTAAGAGTGAAATTTTTAACAACGATACACTTTTTGGTTTGTTTTTATACATTTGTCGCATGTACAGATCCTTTTAGGGTTTTTCAGGAAAAAAATCTGAGCTTAGTTTTTTTTCTTTCTCGTGCTCATAAATCAATGAGAATGTAGCCGAGTATAATTTTATTGCTTTTTTTGAACTCATAATTGTAACACGAAAAACGAAACCTATGGAGTATCCTTTAAGCTCTTTTCATGCTTTGTAAAAATGAAAATATTAACGAGCGACTTTGTTCTTTTCACGCTCGTAAACGTATTTGAAGAAATTTTTTTATGAGCGGTAGGTTGTCACTTTTTCGGTCTCATCATATTAATTTATGAAAAATGAATTTATGGAGTTCTATTTAAGTTTTTTGCAGACTCTCTAAACATGAAAAACCCCTGATTTTTCTCTCTTTGGAATCGTTAAAAAAAACATCAAAAGACCCATATGGGACCGAACCACTCCTTCTTAGGGTCCGTTAAATATACTTTGAGGGACTCATTTAAAGAATAATCTTACATCAACAAGCATATATTATCCTGCTCAATCTTGCGTAAAAATAAAGAGGTACTCACCACAAATGGTGGGGGAAAATTGGGAAAGAAATGTGTCTTTGTATCCATGTTAGTGATAGTAAAGTCACTCTTGAACATGACACCCCCCTTCATCATTGTATCCGGGTTGGGAAATCCATTTGTCTCTCATTTGACCATCTACATGTCCATATGTTGGGTCCTCCTTGATTCAATGATTCCAAGACCATTTTCATGTCATTCATATGTTCAAGAGAATTCAAACCTAAACAAGCCTTCTATTGAGTCGACCATCTGCGGTTATAAATTTTCTACCATGTCGGGCTTCCCGATGTTATTTTTGAATCACCTCATACTCTGATCTACTTCAAATCTGTTACTTATTTCATGTCATTGATGGGGGATACATTAAGGCCCTCCTGCGACTAGTCTTGTCTTGTCGACTTCAACTCATTGTCCAGGAACCAGACTTAGAAATTATTTAGTACCTTAGAGCCTGCATGCCTCAATGGAAGGTTTCTTCACTTCCAATAGTGGGTTCACATCACTGACCCCTGATTGGAATATTCCATCGAGTGTTCGACTTCAACTCATTTATTCACATTCCTTGGATTGTACTAGGGTACCTTGGATTGGCATCCATGGTGATTTCCCTCACACTTGTTAACGATTTTCATGAATGACTGGTAATCAAGTGGTTTCTACCATGCTCGACTTCAGCAACTTTAATCGCATGGTTAGATTTATACTTAAGGATGAAGGAAATGAAGACCCTATATCATACCATTCTGGTCCAGGTTGCGATGGAGTATTCATGATTTGTATTGACGCATAGATCCACTTTATATGTCTCGTGGCTATGCCCAAATTTGAATTTTTTAGAGCATATATCCACAGTGTATTATGGATGTGTATGTTGGTTCATAATAACATGGATCCATAATGTATATTTAGTGGCCATGAATCCCTTGAAATTTTTTAATCTAAGTATGGGAATTCCTACCTCAGACAATGGTATATTATTATGATGATGCTTCACTGTTTGCAGGTTCCCGATCGGTGTGCTCCTTGTTTCCGACACACACATTCTACAAAGTATTTTGTATGTCACGAGTTCTAGCCTCATACTTTGGGGGGCCTTCTATTACACATTATATTGATCACCCTATTGATCCATTGACAAGCATGTGTTCATGTTCCCAAAAAGTATATTTTTCCATGAGGAAAGTGACTGACTTTCTCCTCTCAAAAACCCTATTAAAGAAGGTTGTCAGAAGTTGCAAAAGGAACAGGGTGTGATGATGCCTGATAATCTCTCCCTTCTCTAGATTTGGACTGCGACGTCTCCGTAGGATGCATTATAGGTAGGATGTGACAATGTCAAAAGCGAAGGAAAAGTCAAAACTTCATGAAAGTTCTAGAAGGGGATCTTCTAGAAGATGAGGTGGTGTCCGAATGGTTTAGATCTTACTTGCTTCTCTGATTTGGTGGGATCATCCTAATATCTTCAAAAAATCTCTCTTTCCCCTATATAAAGAGGGATCTCTCATGGAAAATTTTAAGAAAAGCAAGGTTAAGGTTGAATAGGCTAAGAATTGGATGAGGAATTCTACTTCATCTCATACTTGAGAGCTTTATTTCAGTTCATCCAGTCATTGTGTATCTTCTTCATTAAAGGCTGGAGAAAGTGTGTGTGTTGGAAAAAAGGGCCATTGAAAGGGGACCTTGCGACATCAAGGATTTGGTTGTAATATCCACTTTCACTTTAATATAGTACAATGATATGTTTGTTTCCCATAAAACATGTCTTGTTTTATTGTATGATTCCTTGATCACATGAATATGTTCTTGTTGAGTATATTGGATTTCTTTCACTTTGGTTGGCTTCTATTCCCTTGCAGATTCAATATCACAGGAGCACCAGAGTGGAGCTAGGATGACAATGGAAAAAGGAAGTGACATTTAAATGATATGTTTCCTATCTATTGTTAACTAGTAAACTCAATAGTTAGAGGTTAGAACAAACATCATATTCTATTTTGTTTTTTTCTATATCTAGGTGTATTTAGGGAGATCTTTTTATGTCCACATTTATCGATTAATCCCATAACAATGGGGCATGTCTATATTGTATCCTATGTAGGCCTTCTGAAAACTAGGGTTTTCTCTTTCCTGAAAAACTATGACCCTTTGCTACCTCTGTCACATCAAACTGCAACAAGCCACTATGTCCAAACTGTAGATGTTCCATATGCATACATACTCATACATATCTCTTAACCAAGTGCATCTATATCTCTCTATTCATGTTCCATACAAGTGTGTATAATCATGAACAGGTACAATAACTCTCACTTGGACTAGACATCAAACCCTTATTGATATACAACCTCTCAATACTTCAACCACTTCACAAATACAATATCTCAACCATGTACCAAAACAATCCTTAACCATATGCCAAGAAATACAATATGTGCCTCAACACTAACAAGATCTACCAATGATAGATACTAAATATACCAGCATTGTATTTATGTAGATATGACTTATATAGTAAGTTCCATGCAACCAATAACCTCCCATAACTATTTCTCATGTAGACAAAAAAATCCAACTACACATAGAAATATGGCATACCTTTTGAACCAGTAGATAACTCTATTGTACCTAATCACTGTAGACCTTCCTCAGAGCTTGCTTTCAGACTCTATACAATTGGCATCTTCATATTCTCAAGTTTTTATGTTTTTTCCCACATGTACGTACCCTATTATACTACCATCCCACATGCATATGAACCCTTTTCTACTACAACCCTCATACACCTAAAAAACTAGGGATTTTTCAGTAGTTTTTGCAATTACGAAACTTTCATCATCAACCCTTTGTGCTACTTTAGACTTGTGTAACTTCAGATCTATCAATGAGTACCTACAATAAACCTTACAAAATAATATATATTCAATGTTCTCAATAGGTTCTAATAGGACAACCTTGCTCTCTTATTTATACTTCCATGTAGCTTCCTCAAGGGGTTTCCTTCTAACCAATTTAACCCAATTTATTTATTTTAATGATAACCCGCTTCTAACCACTTGTCCACTTATAACCACTTCATCCAAAAACAATAAAATATCCAAATTATAGTTGCAAATAATTTATCTTTAATTATTTTCTTATTGCAATAACTTCAACCATGATTAACTCCTAGTTTCACCCACTTGACTAGTCAACTTCTTCTAGGAGCTTCTAGAATAATTTAACTTCTTTGACCTTCTAGATAACTCATGAGGGATATCCAAATTCACAAGGCCATAACTCTTTAAGCATGAGGAGTTATGTGATGTTACACATATCATCGAAAATGACATGACATGTACTATCCATCTAGAATAATGTTACCTGCAAATATATTAATCTTCATACCATTATACATCAATCAAATGGAAGTACCTTAACCATATTATTGGGGATAACATAATTTTATAGTAGACTTGCTTCAAGGGTTCACATCAAAGACAACCAACCCAATTAATAAACAATCTCCCCCTTTGTAATTTATGGTAACACTCTAATCAAACACTGAAGTCATATCGCTCATGCTCCCCCTCGAAACATGCCTCTGTTCTCTCTCTCCAATCATATAACTCTCTATCCCACATCTACTGAATCCCTCCCCCTTTGAAATCAATGGAAAAGGTAACTTCTCATTTAGGGATGCTCCCTGTTGGCATAGGGGCAGACCCAGGGTTCAACACTACAACAATGCACCAACAAAACCCTAACTACTGGCCCTTTCAAAAACACCTGTGAAGAAGATGAAGTCTCACCCAAGGTAGAGGAAGGTGTGGTTGCAGGAATCCGATGTCTGCAACCTTAGCTGGGATACAAATATGTGATTGTAACACCTTAACAATGCATTTAGCAATTATGATTCATCAATATTCAATCTTATTTTACAACGCAGCTAAACCCTAACAACAGATCAATGCAGTATTCACATAGATTCAATAAGCTCAAGCACTAAGCATACCAACTGAGATCAGATCTAGAATTCATTCACATTATTCATCACTAAGTTATCATATCAGATTCATCTATCATCTAACATTGCACTAAGAATTGAATCACATAAACAAAAGAACAACCAAGAAGCACAAATAATTCACAACATAGGATATACATGGTTCACCCCACCATGGGGCTATGCCCACCAACTCTTTGTCTTCTTTATTATCTTCAGTCAATCTTCTTACATGCACAAAGCCTCAAAATCTACTCCGTAGAGGACAAGAGATCTGTGTGCCTTGCTAGATACTCCTTCATTGAGTTATAGCACAAACCCTTCCAGAGTCTCTTACAATCACTTGCACTTAGCTTTGCAAGCCTCACACAATATGAAAAAAGCAATTACCACTTAGCACTTAGCACACTTGCAACTGACTAGTCACTACTAGTCACTACCCACTATTCACTACTTCTTACTTTTCCTATACTTGTATCTATACATTAACAAATAGGACTAAGCATGGGTAAACTCATGGGCAAACATCCCCATACCCATTACATAATCCCAAAACCCAAAAATCCCTAAAAAGGGGTTGAGATCCTGTGATCTCTGCTTCGACTTGCGCTATGCCTTTGACATCCTGTCGAAGACCCAAAATGGTCAAACATGACCAAGGATCCTCAAAAATTTGTCAAGGGCCAACATGACCCCAACACTCACCTGTGACTCATCCTGAGTCACTCTGCTCTAGGTAATTATGCCTCAAAATCCTCGATCTTAGCTCGAGTAGCTTCGAACTTTTGCTATGCCACAACCTCATACTCAGTGAAATCTTGGATTACTGCTTCGTTGACAGGTCCCTCTAAGCACTGTTCAACTGAAATGATGACTTGCTCTAGTTATGATCCTCAACCTTCGATCTCTGTGAATAGTTGGTAAGCCTCATCATGGATTGGTTGAAGCCTCTAATTCACTTCAATGACTTTTCTCTGAATGGTGTGGACCTGTTGTTGATCACTGTGCTATTCTTGGGATCGCTTCATCCTCTCAATGGCTAACAGGGGCTTCGACTGCGTATGTACTGTTTCTTCTTGCTGCTTCACCTCTTGGAGTTGTGACTCCAGTTCCTTCAATTCAGGATCCTCAATGAGTTTTTCATAATTTTGGGCACTATGATCACTTAGTTGTACACAGTCCATGGCGAGGTTCTCGATTATTTCAACTGCTCTTCGAGCAGTTGCTTCTTGTTGATCCCAGACATCCTGGGGAGTGTTGGGCACTATTCTTAGGTCTATATCTGTGATTCTCGGCTGAAACTATTGGATGATTTCTGCGAACTGCGCTACTTGGTCTTCTACTAGTTCTTCCTCCTTCTGCTCCAAGACCATCACAGAGAGAATTTATCTATTGACTGCTTATTTTACTCCGACTTGCTCTGTGAGAAACTTTTCTTTCTCCTGCTGGATCTGCGCTCTTTCTTATTTGAAATTCACTTGAAGAGTATCCTTCTCCTATTGCGCAATCCTACGTTTATCTATAACTTCCTCTTGTGCTTGTTTCAGGGCCATTGTGGCCTGTTACTTCTCAGCTTGTGCTCGATGAAGGTGGGCTTCAGTCACATCAGCCAGTCTACGGATTTGAGCAAGATCATCTCCAAACTCTGGTTATTCTGAGGGCAGGGGCGTAGTGGACACTCCACAACTCGAATAAAGGGCTTGTTGTACACCTCTTAGTTCTGCTTCAATGCTATCGTACATGGATTCTTGTTTTTCTCTGTTTCTTTTCAAAATATATTCTGAGGCATCTCCTACAGTTGAAATAATGAAGTCGAAGTCGTCGACCATGAGTACATTCTACTTATTTGGTTTACTGGATTTGGAGTTATTCCACAATGAAGGTTTCATGGGGGAAACCTTCCTTTTCTTTGATGGATTGGTGTCATTAGGGAGGTTCTGTGGCGTTGTTACTTAGCCTTGCTTATCTTCTTCTTGTTCTTTTTCCTCCTTGTTCACTTCATCATCACCTCCTTTGTTAGGTGACTTAGATGTGGTCTCTTCTGTTGAGTAGTGTACTTCCTGTACATCTTGCTTCTTTTTCTTCCTGTTGCTTCTTGGGGCATCATACTCTTCGTGAGTAAACACCAGGTTTCCAATGAGTTCTGAGTCAGACAACTCTGCAGGGTCAGCAAGGATAAGGAGTTCTACAGGCCAGTCTTTAATGATTTCTTCCAAGTCCTATGTAGTGAGCTTGTAGTAGTACTGAAGTTCTTCTTTGATTTCATCGGTGCGCAAAGTAATGTAAATAAAATACCTATCTGCGCAAAATTTCATAAGAGGCTTGAACATGTCCAAGGTGTTTGGCGTCATACGAGGGAAGGACTCAATATCTCTCCTGAGCTGCAGGTAATAATTATGAAATACCACATTTGACTACCACTTCTTTCCCATATTTCTCAAATACCAGAGCATGGTAAACTTCACAGCAAGCGTCTTGAATGGATCGATGTCAGGGAAGGTCACACCTTCCATCATCTCCCAAGAAGTAAACATGATGAGGATCAGGAGCCAGCTGAAGTGAAACTCATAGCCATGATCCTGAGATTTTCGACAATCCAGTTCGAGATGGTTAACTAGGTACTTCACCCAGTTCATCTGTAGGCTTTCCACACATTTCCCAGCAAGGTCAATGAAAAAACCTATAACCTACGTGGGTCTGTTCTTTCTTAATAGATTTCCTACAATTAATTGGCATGCTAAGCACACTGCACCATTCTGAATGGAGGATACCTTGTAGCCTCACATCCCCTTCTCAACATTGTTGTATGTTTCTTTAATCATCTATGCCAAAGCACGGTTTGCAACCTTTTCCTGGGTAGAAGTCTTGTGGGTCTGGTCCCTGCATGCTCAGTCTAGTGATCCTATGGATAACCACCAGATTGACAGTGATACATCTTTCCAACCATAGATAGCCATCGTGGAAGAATAACAAAAGGATCTTAATGCAGGCGTTAACCTCCTGGTGCCTTCCAAACTGTGGAATATTCATTACATTCAAAAGGGTGGACTACATGAGGTTCATGGTCCACGACTGAGGGATGATCTTTTTATTCTTTCCCTTCATATTGTTCAGATATTTTTGAGGTGAAAGCATGCCATACCTCTTACAGTCTCCCAGGTTATAGTCTCTAATATTCAAGGTTGGAATCCTCTCTAGCTATGCTTTGACTGCGCGTATCCCCTTTGAGAGATACTTAGTGATTATGGTGTAGTCAAAGTCCCTCAGGACACTTTCGCGACTCACTACACTAGCCAGGGGTGGGATGTACTCAGGTAGGATGGACGATAATAAATTCATAGTCCCCAATTCATCTCTCTGCTTGTTTCTTTTCTGAGTCACAACTTAGGATGGTCCGGATTTGTGAGCACTCGACGGGGAGTCTTACACTCCTCTTGTTGATGAATCTTATATGCCCATGTACATTACCTTTTCAGCCATGAGGTCAATGAGTATCTCCTTCACAAACTCTTTGACTATGATAAGTTCTTCAGACATACATGCTCTTGGTTGAATATCTTAGGTTGAAGAGAAACTATTCGATGCAACAGAATGAATGGCGATAGCCCGATGATCACCACATGAAATCAATCGATCTGTGAGATCAGATAATCATGGGTGGAAAAAGTGTTCTCGGTGAAAGGCTTGATGGAATAAGTAGACAACTAGGTAACAGATCTTTCCAACTGGCGAGAATCCTTCATCAATGCAGTTATGTTCATTACGACATGGTCCCAACAGTCTGATAGCAAGCTTTATGGCCATAACTGTTGCTCTAACCATTCAAGTCATTGAACTAATGGTTATAATGCATCTAACGGTCATATTAATTCACCATGGCTGTTGGTTGTGGAGCCTGATTATCTTCTTGATTCAGAGGTCCTTGCTTTCAGCCGTGTTTATACCCCATGAAGTATTTACACCCCAGAAGTATGTACACTCTTCCACGTGGGGGAGTGTAGAGGGGGGGTACCCCCTCTATGGGGTCTGGGGGCAAGCGGGCCCCCAGCGGGGGTTTGGGGGCAGCGTCCCCCGAAGCAAAAAAATTGCCTTGTAAAAGTATATTGTAATTTCATTGTAAATCTAGACCGTTCATTATAAGGTCATAGATCTAACGGTAGAGATTATGTTAGGGTTTTTTTTCCCTAGAAGGAAACCCTCTTTTATGAGGGAA
>CBVK0102613732.1:0-13813 GCA_900067695.1 Picea abies
GGAAGAAGAGTACCCCTAGTGTTGGTTGGGAGGTACCAGTGAAGTCTTGGAATTGGCAAGCAAAAGATTCCTTCTATATGTGCAAGCTCTTATTGAAACCACCCATTGGTTGTAGGAAGCAAATGACGTGACTAGTGGAATTATGATGTCTTATTTTCACCAGAGATTTGTTTTAAATGATGATTATTATGTTATAACAAAATTGTATAATACAGTATAGAATGCATAAGAATTATCTTGGAGTGATGATAATTTCCCCATTAGAGCGTTGAATTGATTTACCTTGCACTTGTTCATTTTATTAATTCTTAGGGTTCATAGTTCGAGACTTGACTAGAACTTCCAAATTTTTATTGCACTTACCCATCATTGGTGTTATTTAGTTAAAACGCACAATTTGTAAATGTTAACTTATGCGTTCTTTCATAATTCCTTCTCGTCGACCACCTTGATTTGTTTCTTTTCTAGAATTTTTTGTCTATTGAGTTGATCTCTCCCTTTTCCATATTTCTCATCTCCTTGATAGAACTTATGTTGTTCTCTATGATTAATCGTTCATTTATGCGATAAATGATCCTAGTGGGATCCACCTTCCGGTATTCAAAATTTATTTGTTCTAACAACCTCTGCTTGAACCTGAAGCAAATAATGATTATGGCTCCATTGCTTGTTTTTCTTAAAAAAAAAAAGGGTCCTGTGGCTCCATTGCTTGTTTTTCTTAAAAAAAAAAAGGGTCCTGAAGTATCATCAATTTCGAGAGAAGAACGATTGAATAACTTAAGTGTGGTATTCCTTACACGGGATCTCATGCGAAGCATGGGTATTCTTCTCAACCTGAAAAATTTATGAACTTAAGGTTCAATATTGAAAAAATCTCATACCTCCTCATAGTGGTGTGATTCAGGATTAATATTGATCGTTAGAAGGATATTTTTGTTTTAGAAGGATTTTATTTACTTTCTTAATGATAGAAAGCCAAAGGTTTGAGCCACATGTACTTGTAACTCTTCTTTCATTCATCCTTCATTTATTGATCCTTTCATCACGTGTTAGTATTTTCAAGTTTTCTATAGAGATAATTCAAGTTTTTCCTTGTGCTACAATTGGTTGAATTTATCGGACAACAAGACTTGGTTCAGAAGTTGATATGTATACTTTTTTCCTCGTGGTTTATTTTTACCTTTTTATTCATGCCTTTTGGTCTATGTAATGCACCAGCTACATTGATATGAGTGATGAATGATGTACTATGTCCCTATTTATATTCTTGTCTAATAGTTTATTTGGATGACATATTGGTTTATATATCTACATAGGAAGAGCACATACCACATCTCATGTATACATTATAAACTTTGAAAAAACATCAGTTGCTAGCTAACCTCAAAAAAATTGATTTTTCTCAATAGTCATTGGTGTATTTAAGGTTCATAATCGATGAAGGGGAACTCATTATAGATCCTACAATAATGGATTACATTGTCAAGTGGCCAATTCCTACCAATTTCATTGAATTTAGGATCTTTATTGTGGTATTTTAATACCTACGGAAGTTCATAGAAACATTTGTTTTAATGGTAGTTGCACCACTCCATGCCATAACAACCAGTGACAAGAGTTTCCAATAGAGAAAGAATGAGAAGAAAGCTTTAAATGAGTTGAAATAAAAGATAATTCAAGCACCAATCCTTGCATTACCTAACTTATATAATCCCTTCAAAGTGGAGAAAAATGTGAGTGGATATGTTATGGAAGCAGTCTTGATGTAGGGAGGTAAACCAATATGATATCGTTCTAAGATGTTTTGTGGCAGAGTCTTGAAGTACCCTACATATGATAAGGAACTTTATGCCCTATTTCAAGTTGTTAATAAGTGGAAGCACTATTTTATGGGAAAGCAAACCATTATCCACATTGATCACCAGCCACTATAGTATTTTCAACAAGCTTCAACAAACCTAACATTACTAGTGAATGGGATTTTTACAACAATTTCATATAGTCATGAAATATAATAAGGGCATCACTGATAAGTTCTAAAACATTCTTTAAATGCCACCCACATCCAATATTACATATTTTGGAACTCTTATGCACATGGATACGTTTACCCATGATGCATACAAAGAGACATACACAAAATATGAGGACTTTAAAGAGGCGTTTCAGCAATGTCATGGATAAATTTGTGTATAATAAAGTGATAATAAAGTTGACTATCATGTCCAGAATGTCTTTCACTATAATCTAGGAAATCTCTATGTTAATAAAGGTTAAATATTGTGTCTTATCAGAGAGGATCACACCTCCAAGGTTGTAGGACATTTTGGTATTGGGAGATAGTCGCTAACTTATAAAGGTATGTGTATTGGCCTAGAATTAAAGAAGATGTAGCTCGATATATTATTGGATGCATGATTTGTTGTACCAGCAATCCTATTAATAGAAATAAATTTGTATACCATCCCTTACCTATACTCACTCGACCCTGGTAAAGAATTTCCATGGATTTTGTTGGTGGTTTTCCAATAACTGGGAAGGGACATGACTATTTGTTTGTGGTAGTTAATAGGTTCAGCAAATGTGAATTCTTATACCTTGTAAAAATACCATCAAAGGAAAAAAATAAAAAATAAACATGTTCTTTGAACAGGTCTAGGTGAACTTTGGGACACTGAGGAGCATCATCTCAAACAAGGATAGTAGATTTACCAATGCCTTTTCGAATACACTTTTGGATAATATGGGCCCTAAGTTGAACAAATCTATATCATTCCATCCACAAACAGATGTGCAAATAGAAGTATTCAATATAAATTTGGTATAACTTTGGAGGGGTTACAATCAGAAGCATACAAATATGTGGGATGAAAATATAATCTACATTCAACACTCTTATAGTAGAGAATTCCATACTTCTACCAATAAGTTCCCTTATGAAACTTGCGTTGGGTATTGACCACCTTTTCCCTTGGATGTTGTCTATGGATAACAAGGAGTGAGGTAAAACATTATCAAAGAAGAGTTGAAATCAAAGAACTTTGTTGAAAATATTAAGAAAATCCATTTGCAAGTATAGGAGACATATAACTAAGGTACAAGGTTCATCATGATCAACATATAACTAAGAAATCATTCAAAGTGGGAGAGAGAGGTTGGTTATAGTTGAATAAGAAAATACTACAGAGTCATGGTAAGAAGATCAAGTCTTTGTGGTATGGTCCTTTTGAAGTATTATATAATGTGGGTGATAATGCCTAAAAATTTAGCCTACCCCCATATATGCACATTTACTCAGTAATGAATGTCGAAAATCTAAAACTTTATGAACCTTCCATGTTGGATTAGGAAACTAATGAATAGGTCCTACCTACCATAAAGGGCTTAGCACAAAAATATTAGGTATAATTGGAAGAAGATAATTTTTTTCAAAAGAAGTCCAAAACTACCAAATAGGGGTCGCATGACCTTTAGAAGATTGGGTTGAAAGGACAAATTCCAAGCAAGGAACAATAGTACTCTAGGGAGAAGGTAGATGAAAAATTTCCTCACCTTAATCAGTAAAATATTTTGGGGACAAAAAGCCTCCCTAAATGGGGATGTATGATCTAGATTCAATAATTATATAATTTTTCATCTATATTTGTACTTGTTGGGTGGGAAAAATGGAGGAATTGGCTTGTAGGGCCCATTTTAGTGGTAGGTGCCAGTTTGGAGATTTGGGTTTTGGAACCTACATATCTATTATGAGGCATATAATTGTATTTTTTGGGATAAAAACTATATGATCATATCTCTTACTGTGTATCCCTTTAGAACTACTATACACATCAATACATTTCCAACGGTGTGAAAATCACCTCAATCGGAGATCGTATGTGGAAGTTATTCCTCCCGCAAGTTGACCTACTTTGTTGAACATAATGGTAATGAGTGGATTCCATGTCAACCACCATTACTCACACGTGTGGGGATATCCATGTGTGGAATTTCAAGAATATTCTAGAAGGTCCAAAACCTTAACTAATTTATGGTTGAGGCATGCAAAAACCTTAACCCTAGATGACTATTAGGGTATGTTAAATATTAGGCCACTAAGAGGAGAAAGGGTTCCATTATTTAGCATTGTACTTGCTCCATAGTTTATTAGAGTGTCTAGGAGTGTGATATTATATCATAACAGAGGAGGAATAAGACTGTGTAACAACGATTCAGGATGTGGTGTCAAAGGAAACTCTATAGTGAGTGCCTCTTTCTTTGTATTTTCATTTCATAACTAAATGAAAGATAGCATAGCATAGGCCTCACCTTGTATCTAGTTTTTGTCCTATATTGGGTTTCCTAGGATACATATTGTGTTCATTTATGTGGATGATGTCTCCTTTTTCTTTTTCTTTAATTTCACATTTAGTTATTTTCATAAATTTGAGCAATAATCTAGTGATAATAACTCTGAGATTTAAAGAAATAAACCAACAGAATAAAGATTTCATAATATTATAATATTTGTTGTGATGAACTATTCCAGTTGAAGTAAACCCCTAACCCTCGGGCCAAGATCCACACAGGATCGCTCTTCCTCGAATCCGTGGAACCAAATTGGTTCTTTCAGGCCCTCTCTAGAACCCCACGGATTCTATCCACAGGTCCTTTGGAAACCCACCCTGTGCGAACAAGCACTAGGTGCGAGCTTAACCTCCCCCAATGACCACGGCGCTATGTCCTTGAGTCAAGCCAAAATAGGCACCTTTCAGAATTTGGGTTTTCCCATGCAAATGCCTCAGCTCTTTGTCCTCAGGATTTTTGAAATGCCCAGCCCCGAAAGGGTCGAACAGTATCCTGTCGTATTGGGATTTCGGTAACCAAGAGTCTATGACTCTTGATCCCAAAAATCCTTTGTCACACTAATCCTCGGATTCCGATATGTTGAAATGTCGAAATGGGCTCAGCAACTCTGGGTCCTCCCTTGGCCTCACTCCATGGGAGATCACTGACACAGACCCCCGACCCTTAGGCCGAGATCCATACAGGATCACTCTTCCTCGAATCCACAGAACTGAATTGGTTCTTTCGGGCCCTCTCTAGAACCCCACAGATTCAATCCATAGATCCTTCGGAAACCCACCCTATGCGAACAAGCACTAGGCACAAGCTTCACCTCCCCCAACAACCACAGTGCTATGTCCTCGAGTCAAGCCGAAATAGGCACCTTTCGAAATTAGGGTTTTCCCATGCAAATGCCCCAGCTCCTTGTCCTCGGGATTTCCAAAATGCCTAGCCCCGAAAGGGTTGAATGGTCTCCTGTTGTATCGGGATTTCGATAATCGGGAGTCTACGACTCTCGATCCAAAAAATCCTTTGGATTTCCAAAATGCCTAGCCCCGAAAGGGTTGAATGGTCTCCTGTTGTATCGGGATTTCGATAATCGGGAGTCTACGACTCTCGATCCAAAAAATCCTTTGTCATGCTAATCCCTGGATTCTAATATGTCGAATTGTCGAAATGGGCTCAGCAGCTCTGGTTCCTCCCTCGGACTCCGAATGTTTTCGGGTTTTTGTGAACCTCAATTTCGCGAGTCAGGACTCCTCATCTCCCAACTCTTGACCTTTCAAACACCCGGTACCCGGAATGTCGAAAAGGATTTTGCCTAAGAAACCACGCTGCCTACTTTTTATGATTCAGAGAATCACGATGCAAGAAGTTCCCCCTATGTCCTCTGTCTTATGAATCCCCTGGTTTCAAAATTGTGGAATCTTCCGTGACCACAGTCTACCTTTTGGGATTCCGGAATTTGTGAATCCGTGATTCCGGCTGCAGACGGTTCCCGTTCCTTCGACCTTCCGGACCCCGAAATACCGAAAAGCCGAAATGTTTAAATGGTTGGCAAGCATACCCCACTTGGGTCTTGTCCACGTGGCCATGTCTTTTAATCTGGCATTATTCCTCCTTCTGCTTTCGTTTTGTCGTGTTTCGGGACTTCATGATGCAAGGCTGCAATAATCCTTGCCCCTTCAAACTCCTGGTATCTGAAATACCAAAGCTCGAATTGTCGGTCTTCCACTCCAAAGGGAGATCAATGGCTCATAACCTCCCCTGATCTGACAGCTCAGATCCTTTCTGGATTTCACAGTTCAAGAGTCACGAACTCTTACCCTTTGCATGCTCGGTATCCAAAGTGTCGAAATCCTCCTTTCGGGGGCTTCCCTAAACCTCGACTGCTGCCACGTATCCTCTTGCGATGAACGATCCTAATGCTTTTTGGGACCTTGACCAGTCCTCTCCTTTGCTTCTGTGAGGGTTAAACCTCGTTCAACTCCTCTCATATCTGACGACTATTGGCTATCTGCACAAGATATGATGGCTCAGATCTCGTTCTCTTCCTTGTGCACTTTCCTGCCTACGCCTGGACGTAGATTCAATGGTCTATATCTTTTCCTCTACCCAATCCAAGGGTAGTTGTGCTCTCCCTTGAGTTCACGCTTCTACTTCCTGCCCCTTAGAATATTTTCCAAGTTTCAAAGGTCTCTCCCTTTGCTTCCTTCTCCTTCCTACGAGCCCTAGAACCTTGGTCTCGTCTGCGTTCTAAGAGGTGTTCCCCCTCCTAAGCTTCGGGACTATGAAACCTCAATGGTTTCCCCGACTTCTGCACTCCTTGCAGCTATTGCTATGTGTGCAAAGGAATTGTTCCTCCTGAGATTTGTTGATTATGAAACCTCAAAAGGTTTCTCGTCCTTTGCACTCGTTCTAGGTTCCTTGCACACAACTGTGTTATCTCTTCTGAGCTTAACTGTGGCTTTGACCTCAAGTTGTCTCTATCCCTTTCTCTCCTTAAAGGGATGTAAGTTCCCTATAGCAATTTATGCTCAATAACTCCTTCCTAAGCCTGCAGGGTGTTTAGTAGCCCTGTGAGTGTCTCTCCTTGACCCTTCTCTTTCCAACAGGACTCAAAAAGGGTCCTTTTGTGCACTCTTGCACCAACTCAATGCCCACCTGGCAGAGTTCTCCAGAATCCTCAATGGTTCTAGTTCCTCTTTGAACTCAAAATAGAGTTCTTCTATGCACTCTATGCACTTGCTCAATGCCCTCTTGGCAGAGCTTTTACATAACTTAAGACATTTTGTCTCTCCTCTATGTCTCCTCTGCACATTTCGACCTCCAAGGTGTTCAGCAACCTTGAGGTTCCCTCCCTGAGTCAATGTCTTCAGCTGGTGCACCCTCCTGGCACATCTTTGTCTGAAATTCCACAAAATTTAGAAGTGCACTCCTTGCACTGGCTTACAGAGACCGCAATACTCTGTCATGCACTCCTTGCATGAAGCCCCAAAGAACCCAAACCTAAAATCAAAGAACTCGACAGACAAGAAAATCTTTCTATCCCTGCAAATGCATATCTACCATACATCTACAGCATATCATCAACTCTTTGTCCCTTTCTCTCCTTGAAGGGATGTAAGTGCCCTCTAGAAACTTCCTACTCAAACACATCTTGTTGAGCCTGCAGGGTTTTCAGTAACCCTGTGAGTGTCTCCTTGTGACACTTCCCTTATCTCAAAACTAGAAATAGAGTTCTTCTCGGTTCACTCCTTGCACTCATTCCATGCCCTCTTGGCAGAACTTCTACAGAATCTTTAGTGACTCTGTCTTCTCACTGAACTCGAAATAGAGCTCCTTCTGTGCACTCTATGCACTTGCTCAATGCCCTCATGGCAGAGCTTCCACAGAACCCTCTGTGATTCTATTATCTTTGTGCCTCCCTCTACACAGTCTTATCTCCAAGGTGTTCAGTAACCTTGAGGTTTCTCCCTGGGTCTAATACTTCCTCTAGTGCACCCTCCTAGCACAACTCTATCCAAATTCCGCAGAATTCAGAAGTGAATTCTATGCACTAGCTTACAGAACCCATAGTGTTTTGTCATGCAACCTCTTGCATGAAGCCACAAAGAACTAGACCTGGAATCAAAGAACCCAACATACAACGACTTCTATCTGTAACCTGCAAATGCAAACTAACACACATCTATAGCATATCCTAAATGCATAAAAACATTCATCAACATACACAGAATAACATGCAAGAAAAACTGCTCTGATTGTATAAATATGAAATGCCTCTTTACAATGTGAGCTCGGACTACAATAGAGTCACGACTTCCTCTACTCTCTAACATATTCTATGTTCTACTCTATGAACTTCCTACTCTCCTACTGAAAACAAAAGAAGATGTTTTTACAAAAGGGGGCTCCTCGAGCACTTCCCTCCATCCTCACCAACTCTCATTTATTACAATGAATTACATTGAATGGGCCATCTAATCTGAATCAGATCTAGATCCCCATTGACCTGTTAGCCATTAAAGGTGACACTAACTTCAGCCTGCTCAAAGGCAGGGCTTGGCTCTTCGGCCTTACAATCATTTAATTACATTTTCAAAATATGAAAAAATGAGAGGGTTGTGCCTCTCTCCTTCCATTGAATGTGTGTTGGTTGGTTGGCGCTTGATGACGTGGAGTGAAGCTCCTGCATCATACTCCTCGGCTGCAAAAATCATGAGCTCCTACTCATGATCTTCCTAGCATGGTTGTGGAAATCCTCCTGGATCCTAAATAGTTCTCTGGAGCTATCCATCTACCCCATCTCTTTGTTGTTGTTGTTGCACCTGTTGCCCTGTTGCTATGGTAGGTCTCCTCCTACTCAGCTTCTCCTTACTGGCAGCTTCTATTGATCTGCTCATCAGCCTTCTAATCTCTTCGATCACCTTGTCCAGCTGATCCCATGGCTGGCTCTGTGTATGCAGTCTGCTCCCCTGCACTTCTTCCCTGTAAATGGGTAGATCAAATAGATTTCCCATGCCATATTCTTCCTTTGTGGAACTGAGTGGCCACTCTACTATAGACTCTAGCTATGCAGTTTTATCCTCTTGACTGACCTGTAGTTTAGTCACCTTCTCTGACAGATTTGCTTCTGCCAGTTCTCCTTGTGCTAGTTGGATTCTGGCTTCCTCCAGCTACTCCTCGTACTAGAATTATCTTTCTTCTTCTGCTGCAGACCTCAGTACTGCAGTCATCATCATCCGTTCAGCTCCATGGATGAAATTTCTGAGCAATTCCTTGAAATTCTCTTCTGCTAATATCTACATGATTGTTTTCTCATGGAAGTCATCTATTGGCTCTAGATTGTTCAACCAATCCTCCATCATTTCCAACTCCATCTCCCATGGAGTGAGCATCTCAACTATTTGCTCCTCTTCTTCTCCTTGAGTAGCTTCTGACATCTTCTCCATCTCTTTGATAGTCAGTTGGTTTTCCTTCTTTTGTTGCTCCATCTGCAACACCTTCGCTGGCCTCAATTGGGCTATGTGGCAGGAATACCCAAAATCCACCAATAATTAGAATGCTCTTTTGATCCTCACCTGTCAGCTCCTCTTGCTGATATGAACTCACCTTTGGGTTCATTTTCTCTCCCTTGCCCACTTGGCAATTATGGGATTTCTGCCCTGCCCACCTGGTAGTTCACAAGATCTTCCAATGATCTTTCCTCTTCATCATCACTGAGATTTCTCCCAACTTCTGGTTCACAGGCATGAACCATCTCCTCTATGGACCTGAGGCTTTCCACATACCTCAGCCACCTCCTCAACAGCCTTTGTTGTTTTATGTCCAACAATTTTTTGACTGGCCACTTTACCTTCGTTTTCATGGGCCATTCATACACCCAATGTGTTTTTGCGCTCTGTTGCACCCGCAATGCAAGCTCTTCCATCCTCGCTCTCACCTCAGCGAGTTATTTATCCATCTCTGCTCTACTCATCTACTAGTGGTTCTTCTTTCCACCGCGTCCATGGCCTTCAGTAACCATCTTCTTGTTCCTTTCTGCCCTCCTGGAAAACTTGTTGATGTCATTCTACAACCATGAGTGCTTCCAACATCTCCCACAGTCTTCCTAACTGTCTATTGACTGTTGCACACCTGCAAACAATCATTACAGAGCTCCTATACTCTATCTTCTCTCCTCTATCTGTAAGCAAAGCTCGGCACTCTAGCTGTCTCTATCGCCTACAGAAGTCAAATCCTGCTCTGATACCACTTTGATGGTGTGTATCAGAGTATTTTATTTACATCCTCTGCCTCCCTCTGCCTACAGTCCACAGAAAGAAAGTGGCTCTGATACCACACTGACATAGACCCCCGACCCTCGGGCCGAGATCCGCATAGGATTTCTCTTCCTCGAATCTGCAGAACCAAATTGGTTCTTTTGGGCCCTCTCTGGAACCCCATAGATTCGATCCATGGGTCCTTCGAAAACCCACCCTATGCGAACAAGCACTAGGCGCGAGCTTCACCTCCCCCAATGACCACGCCGATGTGTCCTTGAGTCAAGCTGAAATAGGCACCTTTTGGAATTTGGGTTTTCCCATGCAAATGCCCTAGCTCCTTGTCCTCAGGATTTCCAAAATGCCTAGCCCTAAAAGGGTCGAACGCTCTCCTGCCATATCAATATTTCGGTAACCGGGAGTCTATGACTCTCAATCCCAAAAATCCTTTGTCGCGCCAATCCCTAGATTTCGATATGCCAAAATGTCGAAATGGGCTCAGCAGCTCTAGTCCTCCCTTGGCCTCACTCCATGGGAGATCATTGATGCAGACCCCCGACCCTCGGGCTAAGATCTGCACAGGATCACTCTTCCTCGAATTCGTAGAACCGAATTGGTTCTTTCGGGCCCTCTCTGGACCCCCACAAATTCAATCCATAGGTCCTTCGAAAACCCACCCTATGTGAACAAGCACTAGGCGCGAGCTTCACCTCCCCCAATGACCATGGCGCTATGTCCTCGAGTCAAGATGAAATAGGCACCTTTCAGAATTCAGATTTTCCCATGCAAATTCCCTAGCTCCTTGTCCTCAGGATTTCCAAAATGCCCAGCCCCAAAAGGGTCGAACAGTCTCCTACCATATCATGATTTCGGTAACTGGGAGTCTACGACTCTCGATCCCAAAAATCCTTTGTCGTGCCAATCCCTAGATTCCGATATGTCGAAATGCCGAAATGGGCTCAACAGCTCTAGGTCCTCCCTTGGCCTCCAAATGTTTTCAGGTTTTCACGAACCCCGATTTCACGATTCAGGACTCCTTCTCTCCCGACTCTTGACCTCTCGAACACTCAGTTCCCAGAATGTCGAAAAGGCTTTCGCCCAAGTGACCACGCTATCGACTTTTCATGATTCGAAGAATCAAGATGCAAGCAGTTCCCCCAGTTTCCTCTGTATTCCAAATCCCCGTGTTCTAAAATTCCAGAATCTTCCGCAACCACGGTCTACCTTTTAGGATTCCAAAATTCGTAAATCCACGATTCCAGCTACAGACAGTTCCCATTCCTTCGACCTTCCGAACATTGAAATTATGAAAAGATGAAATGTCGAAATGGTTGGCGAGCATACAAGCTCCCCGCTTGGGTCTTGTCCACGTGGCCCTGTCCTGTAACCCGGCACTATTCCTCCTTATTCTTTTGGGTTGTTGCATTTCAGGACTTCGCGATGCAAGGCTACAATAATCCTTGCCCCTTCGAACTCTGGGTATCCGAAATACTGAAGTACCGAAGCCCGAAATGTCAATCTTCCACTGCAAAGGGAGATCAATGGATCATATACTCCCCTAATCTGACAGTTCATATCCTTTCGGGATTTCGCAGGTCAAGAGTCCTAAACTCTTACCCTTTACATGCCCAATGTCCGAAGTGTCGAAATCCTCCTTTCAGAGACTTCCTCGAACCTTGATCACTGCCACGTATCCTCCTGCAATGAATGGTCCTGATTCTTTTTGGGACTTTAACAAGTTCTCTCCTTTGCTTCTGTGAGGGTTAAACCTCGTTCAGCTCCTCTCAGATCCGACGACTATGGACTATCTGCACAAGATCTGACGGCTCAGATCCCATTCTCTTCCTTGTGCTCTTTCCTGCCTGTGCCTGGATGTAGATTCAACGGTCCATATCTTTTCCTCTACCCAATCCAAGGGTAGTTGTGCTCTCCCTTGAGTTCACACTTCTTTTTCCTACCCCTTGGAAGATTTTCCAAGTTTCAAAGGTCTCGCCCTTTTCTTCCTTCTGCTTTCTATGAGCCCTACAACCTTGGTCTCATCTTCGTTCTAAGAGGTGTTCCCCCTCCTGAGATTTGGGACTATGAAACCTCAAAGGTTTCCCCGACTTCTGCACTCCTTGCAGCTATCGCTCTGTGTGCGAAGGCACTATTCCTCCTGAGCTTTGTCGACTGTGAAACCTCGAAATATTTATCATCCTCTACACTCCTTGCAGTGTCCTCACACACAAATATGTTATCTCTTCTGAGCTTAATTGTGGCTCTGACCTCAAGTTGTCTCTATCCCTTTCTCTCCTTGAAGGGATGTAAGTGCCCTCTGGAAACTTATGCTCAAGCACTCCTTGCTGAGCCTGCAAGGTGTTCAATAACCCTGTGAGTGTCTCTCCTTGACACTTCTCTTTCCAACAGAACTCAAAAAGAGTTCTTCTATGAACTCTTGCACCAACTCAATGCCCACCTAGTAGAGTTCTCCAGAATCCTCAGTGATTTTGTCTTCCTTTCTCTCTCAACTCAAATGAGAGTTCCTTCTGTTCCCTCCTTGCACTCGCTCGATGCCCTCCTGGCAGAGCTAGAAAGAACCTCAGACGTTCTGTCTTCTCTCTATGCCTCCTTTGCACAGTTTCTCCTTCAAGGTGTTCAACAACCTTGAGTCTTCCTCCCTGAGTCGGTGATTTTCTCTGGTGCTCCCTCTTGGCATGTCTCTATTTGAAATTCCACAGAATTCAGAAGTGCACTCTATGCACTAGTTTACAGAACTCGCAGTGTCCTATCATGCACTCTTGCATGAAGCCTCCAAGAACCCAGACTTGAAAATCAACGAACCCATCAGACAGGAAAATATGTCTATCCCTGCAAATGCACATCTAACACACACATCTATAGCATATCATCAACACAATAAGACATTCATCCAAGAACATAGAATATCATACAGGAAAAACTACTCTGATTTGTATTAATATGAAATGCCTCTTTTACAATGTGTTTGAGCTTGGACTGCAATAGAGTCTCAACTCTCCTCTCCTCCCTATTTTCTCTTCTCTGCCTTCCTAACTCTAACTAACTCCAACAAAAGAAGATCATTTTTTTTTCAAAGAGGGGATCCTCGAGCACTTCCCTCCATCCTCACCAACTCTCAATAAATTACATTCAATTACATTGAATGGGCCATCTAATCTGAATCGGATCTAGATCCCCATCAACCTGTCAGCTATTAAAGGAAACACTAACTTCATATTTCTCAAAGGAATGACTTGGCTCTTCGGACTTACAATCATTTAATTACATTTTCAGAATATGAAAAACAAGAGGGCTGTGCCTCTCTCCTTCCATTGAATGCGTGCTGGTTGGTTGGTGCTTGATGACATGGAGTGATGCTTCTGCATCATACTTCTTAGCTACAAAAATCATGAGCTCCTACTCATGAGCTTCCCAACATGGCTGTCGAAATCCACCTGGATCTCAAACAGTTCTTTGGAGCTGTCCATCTGCTCCACTGCTTCATTTCTACTACTTCTTCCTTACTGCTATGGTAGGTTCTCCTCCGCTCAGCTTCCCTTTGCTGACTACTTCTGTTGATCTAAGCATCAAACTTCTAATCTTCTCAATCTCCTCATCCAGATGCTCCCATGGCTAGCACTCCTTTTGCAGCCTGCTCCACTCCACTTCTTCCCTGAAAATGGGTAGATCAACTAGATCTCCCATGCCATCTTCTCCCTCTGTGG
>CBVK0102613733.1:0-13496 GCA_900067695.1 Picea abies
AATAACATCAATTAATCAATTATACTTAGTATAATGAATAATTTATTAATATTATTATTAATAACTATAATATTATTAATAAAATATTATTATGTATTAATATACTTATTAATAAAGTATTATTAAAATATAAATGTAAATGGTTACAATAATGTTATATATAAATGCACAGTTTAAAAATATAAATGTAAATTGTTACCATAGTGTTATATATAAGTGCAAACTTTAAAACAATCGTTTATTAATTTGAAACCACGCTGGTGATAATTAATTTGATTGAAATAAATCGTATCCTGTAGCATAAAAAACTAATATGTCGGATAAAATCACGCTTGTAATAATTAATTTGATTCAAAGAAATTGTTTCGTGTAGCATCAAAAAATGATATGTTAATTGAGAAAACCACTAAGAATTTAGTTCTATAGTGGTATATATGTATATAAACTTAAAAAGTTACAATAGTGTTCGTATTATATATATGTGCAAAGTTTTAAGCAAACCAGTGAGAATTTAGTTCTATTCCTCGTAAGTCATAGATTTTTTTCATATGATTTTAGTACTGATTAATCTTTTTATTTGTTTGGAAATCCCATGGCTTGGACAATACGGAAATCAAATCCAAATCCTGCAATTGTAAATTAAATGGATAGTACGAAAATCAAATCCAAGGGAAATTCTAAAGGTAAAACTGGAAGGGACTCATTCTAAAGGTAAAACGCAAGGGAGATTTAATAGTGGAAAACATAGGCATGCTAAAAAAAACTATGCGTAAAGAGGTAATTCATAGCTGATGTGTAAAGAGGTAATTCATAGCTGTATATCAAGAGGTGGAAGGCCACGTAACAAGGTAATTGAAAGATGTAATTTATAACGGTATATGAAGAGATAGAAGGCCACGTAACAGATGTAAATGTTAAAATTGAAGAAATAAATTTTAAATGAAGCTGTCATTGAAGAGGTAAATATTTGGATTTGCTAAATTATGATGTATGGCAATTGATAATCATTTTATGTAAAATTGAAAAAGTAAACATGATATATTGACAAATTTATAAATGCAAGGGAGTTAATGTTTGCAATATAATTCATTGATTTGAGTGTAAAGTCAAAAATATGCCAGCATCTTCAATTAATGAACATTATATTAGATTTTGTAATTAAAAGGTTGATTATTCCATCAATTCCAATAAGAGGACGCCTATTCACATAAAAATATTTTTTTCTCAAAAGTTTATTTTTTTTAATTATATATATTTATTTTAATATACTTTATTGATACTATGATCTTCTTTACATTGTATCTCTTGCAATTGCAATCTTATAAATCAATTTTTATTTTTAATAAACATTAATAAATTAATTAAATTAAATATCTTAAAAACAAAGAAAAACTTAAAACTATAAAAATTGTTATTATACAAAAAAAAAAAATAATAAATTATGACTATTATATGAGTCATATATTTTATTTTACTTTTTGTTATGAGAAGTAAGTCGGTTCTATTAACATGTTCCTACATGAATATGACTATTATATGATTTATATATTTTATTTTATTTTTTGTTTTGAGAATTAAGTTGGTTTTATTAACATGTTCCTAGTCATTGATCACATATATTTATATACATGTTTGTTTGAAGGGTACTAGTCTAAATACACATAGTGGTTCACATATATGTGTTTAGTCTTTGTTTACGTTGTGTCAAGTTACTATGGGTTTTTTTAATCGAGAATTATTAGAGTATCCAAAAGTAAGGAGGGATGAGTTTGTCTTTGAAAATTATCAAGGGTTCTTGTATATGAAACTCAGTGATTGTAAGTTTCTTTTGTACTTAATTTTGGAAAATCAATAGTTGTTTCGAATTGTTTTTTAATGACAATAGCTCTACTTTATGGGTTGTGATATTAAGTTTAAACTATCTATTATTAACTTTATTTTTTTTATCCATCTTCATAACTGAGATTTTTTTTTAAGAGTTTGTTTTATTTTATTCATATGATCTATTTCAAGAAAATGCCACTAAGGACTTCCTTCACCTTCTATTCTACTAAAATCACCCCATCATTTACACCATCCTTATCCTTTAAACTCGTAACAAAAAGTGGGGGTAGACCACAATGAGAATTGACCATTGGTGAATGGATTACCCATTTATATGAACTCACCAAAATGCCTATTATGTGCTTTAGGTGGGTAAACCCCTTTTGATTGGAGTGGGTACAAAAATGGTTATAAAATATACTTTATAAATCGATATAATATCATTTTTGTGGAAGAACTTCATCTAAGAAACTATGGCAAGGGTATCTGTTCCATCAAAGTCACTAAGAACTTGTACTTGACCATATTTGAAAATATTGCATTAGGATGGGCCAACATTAGCACCACCTTCACATTCCATTGAAACTATATTTATTACATTAACATGACCTCACAACTTTGGAGAACTTAATCAATTAGAGCATGGCTACTAGAATTTGAACCTTTGACCTTGGCTCAATATCATGACAATTGCTTCAACTTACCACTGACCACACAATTAGACATATAAAATCTTGTCTTTGTAATTACAAACAATTAAATATTTTTAGTATTTATAAAATATTAAATTGGTAAAAAAATTAAAATAGAATAAGATAATGTAATGATTATTTGAACATTTGAAAATATGGATTTGTCCCCCTCACAATGTCTAAACTCTAAACAATGTTTTCTAGTAGTGGCCTTTAAAGTTCTTCTATGTTTTAGATATTTGCAATTCTCACAAGCACAATATTTACTATGACTATATTGTGCTAATAATATAATAAAGTCACTAAAACTATTATTTGACATTGTTATCTATTATGTAATATAATAAAGTCACTAAAACTATTATTTGACATTGTTATCTATTATGCAAAAGTTAATTGACGTGTTAGTAAAAAAGTAATATATTCAAAAATTTATACACATAATTTAAAATTTATTAACAAATTTCACCTCAAAATTTGTTCACAAATGGAGACACTTGATGAAGCAGTTAAAGATGGTGTAGGTCCTATGGCGCTCAAATATGGGAGAAGGACATCACAGAGGTGTCTCCCAGGACAATTGTTGATGATCTCAAAGGATCATCCATAATAGACGTAACACTTGGGCATGACATCATGTTAGGAGAATGAACAAATAAAAAGGCTCATCGAAGTGCCCCCTCACCTGGATGAGTATGGGATCTCTAGGACCAGTCAAAGGAGGGTTATAATTTGGTGGAATACTTTCGTTAACCATACAACTTCTACTTTATCATCCTCCTTAGGTCTTATGTCAAAGCATATGTTCTATGTCACGCATTGACCTATGTTTAAGAGGTGATCATTCTGTCATCTCAATTGAAATTCCTCATTGTCAATGGGACCAATGAAGTGGTTAGTCTACCATGGTGAATAAAGTGTGTTATGAAAATAAAAATGATTATTTATGGATGAATTAGACACAAAACCAAAGAGCACACTCCTAACAAATCTAGGTTATCAACAGAAAAAAAAAAAGGCAAAACCAAAGAGCCCACTCCTAACAAATCTAGGTTATCAACAGAAAAAAAAAAAAATGGATCAAGGAGCCTTTCAAAAACCAGCCCTTTAGAGGATGTGTTGGCTCTATGGGATGACCCAAGTTCTAGATACAAGATCACCAACAACCCTTCGACCATCGTCCCTTCTACATACCAGAAGGAAACACAGTGCACAAAGTGCACTGTGTATTCTCACCCTAGATGGCTTCAACGGGTGGCCACAGGACTCATGTGTCTGCAACCAAGGGATCGGATGTGCTTCTCTCTTAGGGGAATTAGATCTACTCAACTGCTAGCCCTCAAATTCCCATTTAGTATGCTAACCCTATCCGGATCTTAGTTATGACCAATGAAACAACTATTCCAATAGAACTTCATTAACCCTTATAATGACATATACCTAATGACATATATTCATTTACTGCAACATAAGATTCAGATATGAATACTAACTATGAAATTCATCCATTTTTTAGTGTTGTTCTACATATTTCATCAGTTTATCCTTAGTGCGCAGTATTTTTTCCTTTATCATTTTAACATGTTCATCATAAAAATCATTAAAGAAAATATAACCACAAGTACTGCAAACATTCACACATAACCCAGATATACCATGGTTCACCCCCTCTTGGGATACGTCCACAAAGATGAGTCACTTTAGCTCTTAATTAATCTTCCTGCAAAATCCAGTGTCATGCACTGTACATTTATTCCTCCATTAAAATCGATCTTCACAGATCACGATAGTTCTCACAAAACTTAGAACTAATCTTTGAACAATCATAGACTAACAAAATCTAAAAATGGGAACAAACAATGAGAACTTCCAATGCTTCCATAGTCCTAATACACATACCAAAAATGGGACAAATCCCTTACAAAAACCCTAACCCTAAGTGGATTAGGTTTGTCCACTTTCCAGCTGACTCAATCTTAGTTGGTCCATGATCCAACTTCTCTCCAAGTCATAGCTTGTCCACTTTCCAACTGCTCTGCAACAGTTTCCCCACTTTGTAACTGCTTTTCCTCGGCGTTGGTTTTCCTCTGTTTTCGGTGTTTCTTTTCCTCTGTTTCCAACACGCTCCCCATTTTTCGACGTTGTCTTATATTTCCCATTTTATTCCTTTATTTATTCAAAACTTCCTTGATTTTCCCCCAAAATTGGCATGCGCCAACAGGCCCCCAACACTGACACTGTGACTGATCCCGAGTCACTCACTGACTCCAGCATCGTTCACTTCCTCTCTGATGTGCAGGTATTGTTTTGTCCTGCATCAGAGTCTATGATGTTGCACTCTTCTTGGACTTACTGGAAGCTTCCATGCATCAGGCCACTCTTAGACTTGAATTTGGATATCTTGCATCGTCATGTAGTAGCTCAATGGTAACCATTCCTTCGTTGAATCCCTCTTTTCCTGCAACCACAAACTGTGGCATGTGGCTTGAAAATTAGTGCGCTGTCTTCAGAGGGATGCCTGTGCTTGCATAGTTTATAGTGGACCGTTAGGAAACTAAAAAACCAATGCTTTGTCTTTCGTTAAATTATTTTCATCTATGATTTTTTAAATTTCAGTAGTGTTTGACAATGGCGCCAAAGCTACCAGATTGTTATTTATTTTGATATACTTTTTTTATCCTCTTATCTTCTTTACATTATATTTCTTGCAATCTCATGAATCAATTTTGATTTTTAATAAACATTAATAAATAAATTAAATATCTTAAAAATAAAGAAAAACTTAAAGCTATAAAATTTGTTATTATACAACGAATATGACTATTATATATCTTAATTTTTTTTTAATGAGAAATAAGTTGGTTCTATTAACATGTTCCTAGATGAATATGACTATTATATGATTTATATATCTCATTTTATTTTTTGTTATGAGGACTAAGTTGGTTTTATTAACTTGTTCCTAGTCAGTCATCACATATATCTATATGCATGTTTATTTAAGGGTTCACATATATTTATTTACTCTTTGTTTAGGTTGTGTCAAGTTACTAAGTTTAATATGGGTTTTCATCACATATATCTATATGCATGTTTATTTAAGGGTTCGCATATATTTATTTACTCTTTGTTTAGGTTGTGTCAAGTTACTAAGTTTAATATGGGTTTTTTTAATCACTTTAGAGTATCCAAAAGTGAGGAGGGATGAGTCTGCCTTGGAAAATTATCAAGGATGATTGTATATGAAACTTGGTGATTGTAAGTTTCTTTTGCACCAAATTTTGGAAAACCCATAGTTGTTTCGAATTGTTTTTTTAATGACAATAGCCCTATTTTATGGGTTGTGATACTAAGTTTAAATTATCTATTCTTAACTTTATTTTTTTTATCCATCATCATAACCAATATTTCTTTTGAAGAGTTTTTTTTCTTTTATTCGTAAGATCTATTTCAAGAAAATGCCACTAAGGACTTCCTTCATCTTCTATTCTACTAAAATCACCCCATCATTTACACCATACTCATCCTTTAAACTCATACCAAAAAGTGGAGTACACCACAATAAGAATTGATCATTGGTGAATGTCTTACCCATTTATATGAACTCGCCAGAATGCTTATTATGTACTTTAGGTGGGTAAACCCCTTTTGATTGGAGCGGGTACAAAAATAGCTACAAAATATACTTTATAACTCGATATAATATCATCTTTGTGGAACTAATTCATCTAAGAAACCACGACTAGGGTATCTATTCCATCAAAGTCACTAAGGACTTGTACTTGACCATATTTGAAAATATTGCATTAGGATGGGGCCACCATTAACACTACCTTCATATTCCATTAAAGCTTTGTTTATTACATTAACATGACCTCACAAATTTGGAGAACTTGATCAATTAGAGAATGGGTACTATAATTTGAGCCTTTAACCTTGGCTCAATATCATGACAATTGCTTCAAATTACCACTGACCACAATTGGACATATGAAATCTTGTCTTTATAATTACAAACAATTAAATATTTTAGTATTTATAAAATATTAAATTGGTAAAAAAATTAAAATAGAATAAGAGCATGTAATGATTATCTTAAAAATTAACAATATGGATTTGGGCCCCCCTCACATTGTCCAAAATCTAAACAATGTTTTCTAATAGTGGTCTTTAAAGCTCTTCTCTGTTTTAGATCTTTGCAATTCTCACAAGCACAATATTTACTATGACCATATTGTGCTAATAATATAATAAAGTCACTAAAACTATTATTTGACATTGTTATCTATTATGAAAAATTTAATTGATGTGTTAGTACAAAAAGAATATATACAAAAATTTATGCACATAATTTAAAATTTATTTACAAATTTCACCTCAAAAGTAGTCTACAAATAGAGACACTTGATGCAGTAGGAAAAGATGGTGTAGGTCTTATCGCTCTCATAGATGGGAGAAGGACATCACAGAGGTGTCTCCTAGGACAATTTTTGATGAGATCAAAGGATCATCCATACTATATGTAACACTTGGGCCTGACATCACGTGAGGATGAATAAACAAAGAAAAAGGCTCACCGAAGTGCCTCCTCACCTGGATGAATATGGGATCTCTAGGAGTAATCAAAGGAGGGTTATAACTTTGTGGAGGACTTTCATTAACCATTCAACTTCTACTTTCTCACTCTCCTTAGGTCTTATTTCAAAGCATATGTTCTATGTCATGTATTGACCTCTTTTTAAGAGGTCATCATTTCATCATCGCTGTTGAAAGTCCTCGCTGTCAATGGGGCCAATGAAGTGGTTGGTCTACCACAGTGAATAAAGTTTTCTATGAAAAGAACAATGATTATTTATGGATTAATTAGACACAAAACCAAAGAGCACACCCGTAACAAATCTAGGCTATGAATAGGAAAACAAATGGATCAAGGTATCTTTTGAAAACTAACCCTCTAAAGAATGTGTTGGTTGTATGGGTTGACCCAGGTTCTAACTAAAGGATTAAAAACAAGCCTTCAACCATCGCCCCTTCTGGATACCAGAAGGAAACATAGTGCACAGAGTGAACTGTGCAGTCTCACCCGAGATGGCTTCGATGGGTGGTCGCGGGACTCGGGTGTCTGCAACCATGGGATGGGATGTGCTTCTCTCTCAGGGGAATTAGATTTACTCAACTGCTAACCCTCAAATGCCCATTTATTATTCTAACCCTAGCTCAATCTTAGTTTTGACGAATGACACAACTATTCCAACAGAACTTCATTAACCATTATAACAACATATACCCAATGACATATATTCATTTACTGCAACATAATATTCAGATCTCAATACTAACTATGGAATTCATCCATTTAGTATTGTTCTACAGATTTCATCAGTTTATCCTTAGTGCACAATATTATTTCCTTTATCATTTTAACATGTTCATCATAAAACTCGTTAAATAAAATATAACCACAAGTACTACAAACATTCACATATAACTCAGATATATCGTGGTTCACCCCCTCCTAAGCTATGTCCAAAAAGATGAGTCGCTTCTTCTCTTTATTAATCTTCCTGCAAAATCTAGTGTCATGCAATATACATTTCTTCCTCCATTACAATTGATCTTCACAAAATGCGATAGTATTCACAAAACTTAGAACGAATATTCGAACATGCATAGATTAACAAAATCGAGATCTCATAACAAAAACTGAGAGTTTCCAATGCTTCCATAATCTTAATACATATACCAAAAATGGGACAAATCCCTTACAAAAACCCTAACCCTAAGTGGATTAGGTTTTTCCAGTTTCCAACTGAGTCAATATCGGCTGGTCATGATCCAAATGCTCTCCAATTCAACACTTGTCCACTTTGTAACTACTTTTCCTCAGTGCCGACTTTCCTCTTTTTATGACACTGCTTTTCCTCTATTTTTGGTGTGCTCCCCTTTTTCCAACACTACCTTATATTTCCCGATTTTTTCCTTGATTTATTCAAAAATTCCTTCGTTTTCTCCCAAAATTTGTTTACGCCAACAGACCCCCAAAACTAACACCATGACTCATCTTGAGTCAGTGAGTGACTCATGCATCATTCACTGCATGTCTGTTGCACAAGGACTATTATGTACTGCATCTAAGTCTGTATTGTTGGCGCTCTCCTTCGACTTACTAGAACATTCCATGCATCATGCCACTCCTGGACTTGCATTTCGATATCCTGCGTCATCACACAGTAGCTCAGTGGTAACCATTCCTTCTCTAGATCCCTCTTTTCCTGCAACCACATACTGTGGCACATGGCTTGGAAATTAGCAATGTGTCCAAAATCTTGGACTATCCCAGGTGAAATCCTTCACGTGTTGGATAAGTGATCCTAGATCTCTGAAAGGTATAATGCAAATGTATCATTGTTCACCCTCTTCTTCTTCGGGTTTGTTGTTCTCCTTAAGGAATTGTGCCGGGCTATGCCACACTTTCCTAATCTCTGAATAAATATAGTATACACCAGTTCTTTCCAACCTACAAGTGCAATGAGGATGAGTATCCATGATTAGTGGAAGTTATAGCCCCAATCTTGTGTATCCTTATAGTCCTCCATGAAGGAATTGAGAAAATAAGGGGCCCATCTCATCGAGCTCTCCTTCATGCACTATGCTGCAGATGATACCACCCCTGATATTACTTCTTCCTTCCTGCATTTGTGCATTAAATTACACCTTAATAACCTCATAGTGAATCTTGTCTCCGAATCATTTATGCCACTGATCTTGATCCCCGTATTCCCTCTATTTGTGCCATATTTTTCCTTAATTTCATCAGAAATGGCCTTATCCTTAGTCATCCAGATATTTTGTTGGCTTCTCCACATCTTTGGGTAGCCCAGTAATTGCTGCTATTAAGTCCACATTGATAGGCATTGGCCTATCCATCCATAAGACACCTCCATGCACCGTTTCTAGGATTTGTTTCACACATTCGTTGATGTATTTACCATGTCCAAAGTGTAGTATATCCAATAAGTTCATAATCTATGTGTTATAGAGCCCCAAGATCCACTACGAAGGCTCCAATATTGGCGCACTTGATGGGCCCTCACCTCTACATTCCATGTAGTTATGTTGCGCCAAATCTGTGAATTTGATGGTATCTGCTACATCGTGGTCTGAATACCTTATACCGTTCACCCCTCCAAGGTATCCCATTAAAAATGAATTCCATGGATAAGAAGGGAATTCAATTGATAGAAGAGATGAGGAGGAGATGAAGAAGGGAAGGTAATAGGGATGAAATCTCAAAGAAGCAATCTGGTTGACGATCAGAGGAGAAGAAGAAATCAAGTCTATCCCATGATGAGTAAACATTGTTGTTGAGGCATGGCCATCTGCAAATTTCTTGCTAGTGAGTAACAATGCATTAAATATATGTATAGCTCACTCTTTTGTAATCCATTTCCTTCTTAATAAAATACACAATCAACCTAGTTTTCATCCCAGTTGGGTTTCCAGGAACATCTTGGTATCTTTATGTGTGTTTTAATGTTATGTAGAGTGCTCTGGGTGAGATTATTGTTGCCATTTACGGTCTATTGTTATTGTTGGTCGCACACATGGTTAGGATGAAGAGTTCCATAATGTAATTATCTTAATTCACATAGAAACCAATTTCCATTAGTATTTAATGAATTCCAACATCTCTCTATTATCTTTCATCCATTATACTAAGATATTGAAGTTCAATGACTATCATCTCAAAGTCATTGCACTTTTATTGGGGTAAAACCATGAATATGGGTGTCTATTTTCCTTGTTTTTTGAGAAAATAAAATATATTTTCACAAGTTTTTCAACTTTCGGTAAAAAAAAATATTTTTTTTATTTATAATTTCAATTTATAGTGAAAACAAAACTTGTCATGAATTTGGTTAAATTTCTATTGACAATTATTTGAAGAAACATTATTGACATTTGACATGTGAATTTAGCCATTGTTTGACAGTACATGTTCTTTAAAAATGAAGGGAATGATAATGAGTTATGTTTTTAGACACAAATGTACTCATTATTAAACTTGGGTTTATGAAAAATGAAATATGTTGCAACAATATTAACAGACTCTATTAAAGTATGACTATAGTTTTGAATTTAACAAATGAATATTATAATTTCTACAATTTTTTGAATTTGACCAATCTGAAAACGTTGAAGATTTTAAACATGTTTAGTGAGGCTCCATGTATGTTCTTTAATTTTGATTTAAAAATAAAATATAAAAATACCGTTTTGAAGAGAATGGTGAAAGGTTCCATAATATAGTGTTTCCATAATTTTCAACTGTCTATTATTGCAGATATTGATTTTTCATTTTACCAAATCATTATGTCATCTAAAACAAATATGTCGACATTTTTTTATAAAATTAATTGAAAATACTAAAAAACAATTAAATTGAATACAAATTTGTAATGTTCCCCAAATTTACCAAAAAATTCTTAGGGACATTAAATTTCTTTCTCTTCAAACAACTTATCTCAAAAGACCTATTGTTATTATAAATAGGTAGTTGTCATCACTATCAATTTTTTGAGATTTATGTTCTCCGGTTATTGACATAGTTAAATAACATTATAACAGATTTTATCTCAGAGTTATTTCCTATTGCACATTAATCATATGCTCAAAGGGTCAAGGGTAACTTTTCTATACCCCGGCCTCTCAGATTACCCACATATCTAAAATAAGCATAAGGATAGTAAAACCCCACTAACATTATGATCCTTTCCACATATCTATATATACATATATACGTATTAACGTTAGATTCACAAAGGGAGAACCCCACTCGAATTACAAAAAATATTTAAGCGTAGACAATAGCCATATCATACAGGTCTAAACTAAGTGGAGTTTAAAACTTAGATTTCCATGCTTGAATTTAAGGTTCAGTGCCTCTATCACAGACTTGAAGCCTTTTGTCTTTGCGTGCTCTGATTGCTTCTTAGTTCACTGGCGCTAGCTACTCTTCACTATCCCCTTCATTCATATGCCTTTGGGTTGTGCCCTTGTTCTAATGCATGATTGTGGGTGTGGGAAAGAATGGTTTTAAACCAGCCCTCTTTTCACCCCGCAATCCTCCTCCAGTTGAAACATACCCTGTCACTAAAATTGTGGTTGAAAATTGCGACCCGCTCAAGGAAATATTATCCTCCGCGCTAGTTCTGGCTCCGCAATTCTCCTCATCCATCGATCTCCTGCCTATCGGTGTTGCTTATGATCAATGACTATTATCAAACTTCGTTCCACCCTTCTTTCCTTTCCCACATGCCTCCCCATATTCCCATGATATGTCAACACGTAACTCCCCTCTAGATCAACTACTATCATTGACTCCGCCTTTACGACCTCCAGGAGTTTCAACTCTCTACTCTACTCTCATTTGGGTGAATATATCCTAGAGTGGAATATCTATTGCTATATGTCCCCTTGAATCCATGGCTAGGATCTCCTCTACGGATCTAGCCTTCAGGGATCTCAAATATCAAGTCCCTTTTTCCTTCTCTTTAAGTACGTGGAATCCTGCCATGTGTCCTATTAAATCAGACAGCTTAGAATTACTTCAGGTCTTTTCCCAAAGTCCATAGATCTTCGCCACATCTCCTCTTTGGATATGATGGATCAAATTCACTTCGGGTGATTTGATGACTCAGATCTGTTCTGTCTCTCCAAACTTTGTAGGTCTCAAATCTCAATCTCTCGTCCCTGCTGACTGGGTATCTCTCGGAGTTCTAGATATGGCACCACGTGTCCTCCTTCGCATCGATGGTTCTCAGCTCTTCAGATTTCCCGGCTTCAGCTGATTCAACGCTTCAACTTCTTCCTCCTTCTGGATCTCCTGACTCGTTGACACATATCCTCTCTGGATCCAATAGTCCAAACTCTCCTTTCACAATCGGGATTTCGTGACTCGTGACTTCTAGGTTAACACTTCCTCAACATTCCCGAATTCTGATATGCCAACATTTTTGGAGAGCCCCAAATTCGACGTTTCATGCTCCTTTGGACCTAATGGTCCAGATATTTCCTTCACATATTGGGACTTTGTGTTTCATGAAGCTGTATGGGTGCTCACTTCCCTACTCCTGATCCTTGATATTCTAAAATTCTCCCTAGACAATCGATAGTCCAGATCTCTCCTTGATTAACGGCTTGGATTAAATCACGATTTCGCGTTTCGAAAATCCTCACGACTCCACCCTTTGACCTTTCCACTCTGTGAGTCAGTGAAATGTTGATCTCTTGCCATGTGTTCCCTTTCGATGGATGGTCTCAATGATTTTAGGATTTTGCGTTTCGGGGTTTCGTAGATTTCACTCTACTTCTTCCAAATCTTCTGGTTTGTGAAATTCTGATAATTGCCTGTGACTAACTAGTGCACTACTTCTCTGAGATCTAATAGCTTGAAAGATTCCAGCTTCTCCTGAATGGATCTTAACCTTTTATCTTTCCGCAATTACCTCGAATGTGTGCGCTCCACTTTTAGATACTTCAACTCTTCAAGACTTGGATACTTTTCTAAGTGTTTCCTCTCGAGACTTAAAAACACTATCCCTCCTGAGCTTTGTTTTCGCTATCTTCCCTAGCCTAGGATATTTCAAACGTTTCAAACACTACGCCTTCCAAATTTCTCTTGCGAGCCCTGTAAATTTAGGTCTTGTCTGCATTTATGAAAGCATTTTCCCTCCTGAGATTTTTTTAATGAAAAATGACTTCGGCCCTATGCACACTTGCGCTCTGTGTGTAGCTTCGCACTATCTCTGCTGAGCTTCCGAAAGGAGAAATAGTCTTGACCTTAACCTTCTTGTAACTACATTGTATCCAACAACCCAAATTCTTTTGAAAAAGATACAGATCTACCCTAGCACATTATTATCTTGGTAGTATTTATACCAGGCTCCTATAAACAACTGGTTAAATTTATCTTCAATC
>CBVK0102613734.1:0-10056 GCA_900067695.1 Picea abies
CAACAAGTAGATGTAATCTATCAGTCATTCATCAATAGAACATTTAACCAGAACTAAGTAAATACATTCTACCAATTATTAATCAACAGAACGATTAACGAGGGAAGAGTAGAAGAACATATCTGAACAAATCATTGGGACAACAAATGGAAAAACCAAGTTCCACCCACCCATAGAACAGAACAACCAAACTATTTGTTCAGTTCACCCCCTAGCCTGACCATGAATCCATGAGGACGAACCTCAAAACTCCTCTTTCGCTATAGCCCTCTTTATAATCCCAATTCTCCCTGCCTCAAACTCAGGAATAGTGCTCATAACAACAAGTGATGTTTTTCTTCAGATCGAAAGTTCTCCTTGCCTCACACTCAGAATTAGTGCTCGTAGCAACAAGTCTGTCTTTTCCCCAGCATACCAGGCAGAGTCCTGCCTCCTCCCATATGCTATATATATGCAAAAGCATCTTGTGCCTAGGTCTTTTCCCCTTGGGAATTTTTGTAGCTTTACAAATCCATGATTTTTAGGGGCTTTCAATGGCCAAATACCTGATTTTCCACTTGTAAAATTTAGTCGTGCGGTAGTTCAAGCATGCTCCTCACTCATGGAGTCATGGCCATCTGATTTCAACCTACCTGTTCCATTTGTCTCTCAACAATAAATATAACAATGATTTCTCTCTTACAAGTGTCATAGTCAAAGAGTTAGTTGGGAAATCAAATCTTTTCCCAATCAGTCACAATAATTAATTACAATTAACAAAATTCCCAAATTCAGAATTGCCATAAATGGCAATAATTTTCCAAATTCGAATTTGCCAATAATGGAAATAAATTCTTAAGTATTTTCGGACTTGAAAATAATTTATTTTTGCGGATGTTACATCCTTTCCCCCTTCAGTAAAACAATTTCATCAGTGTTCGTCCCTTTCTCAGAACAGGGTTGGATGAGATTTCTGCAAATCTCCCTCCAACTCCCAAGTGGCCTCCTCATGACTAAAGTGCTTCCATTGCACTTTTACCTGGGCGACTACTCTATTCTGTAGTGATATTTCTCTCATGTCTAGATTGCGCAGAGGTTCATCTTGGAACTTGACTTTTGGTTCCAATTTCACCATGTTCCAATTGATCATGTGAGTAGGATCATGAACATAATTTTTTAACAAAGAAACATGAAATACATTATGAATTTTCAGATTTATAGGAAGAGAAAGTTGATATGCCACAAGTCCAATTCAAGCTAAGATCTCGAAAGGGCCACAAAACCTGGGTGCCAACTTGGAAAATTTTCCTAGTTTTAGTGAACTTCTTCTGGCTTTGACTTTTAAATAGACGTCGTCTCCCACTTGGAATTCCTGGTGTCTTCTTTTCTGGTTCGCGTAACTTTTCTGTCTGTTTTGTGCTTCTTTTAAATTTTGTTGTACTTTTCTTACCGTACTCTCCATTTCCTAGAGAATTTATGGCCCCACCATGAGTCTATCAACTGAGTTATCCTAGCTAATCAGAGTCGTACACTTTCTATCATATAGTACTTTGAAGGGGCTCATCTTAGCCGATGTCTAGTAACCATTATTGTATGCAAATTCCACCAAGTGTAGGTAGTCTTCCCACTTACTTGGCTTTGTCCTTATGTACATACGTAACATATCTTCCACGATTTGGTTTGTTCATTCAATCTGCCCATCCGTTTGTGGATGGTAGCTTGTGATGAAATTCAACCCTGCAAACAATTCTTTCCAAAACGTAGATGTAAATTTTATGTCTCTATCCAAAATCACCATTTTAGGAATGCCATGCAATATAAAAATTTCTTTCATGAATGTTTCAGCGATTTTAATATCTTTATAAGTAGAATTTACAAGAATAAAGTGTGCAGACTTACTAAGCTTATCGATTACTACCATAATTGAATCATTCTATTTTTGAGTTCTAGGCAAACCTGTAATAAAATCTAGTGATATAGTCTCCCATTTCTATTCTGGCACAGGTAGAGGTTGCAACAGACTGACTAGATGTTGGTGTTCAACTTTCACCTATTGACAATCTTGGTACCTAGATAAGTATTCTTCTGTTTCACCCTTCATATTAGGCCAAAAAAATAACTTCCTTAGTGTTGTCACCATTTTCTGGTATCCCAGATGACCAGAATATGGTTTCTTATGTACTTCGTCTAAAATTGTTAACTTTAATTCAATAGAATTCGGTGTGTATAATCTATTTTTAAATCTTAGTAGACCATTTTTGTCTAAACTCAGATCTGTTCTATCTAAATTTTATGCATTATTTTGTAAATCTTCCACTGTTTTAGTGTAATTTTCATCATTATTAATTGCATCCTTTATCCTCTGCTCAAGATCACTTTCAGCCCTACTAATGTTCATTTCAAACAACTCATGAGTTCTTCTACTTAAGGCATCAACCGCCTTGTTTGCCTTACCCTTGATTTGTCTTACGTCAAAGTTGAACTCGCTCAAGAAATCCAACCATCTTGCTTGCCTTGCGTTAAGGTCTGGTTGACTAAACAAAAATTTCACACCACTGTTATCAATCAATAACATAAATTTTCTGCCCATTATATAGTGCCACTAGATCTTTAAAGTGTGTATTATCGTTGCTAACTCTAAGTCATGAGTGACGTAGTTTTGTTCATGCTCCTTTAGTTTTCAGGACTCATAACAAATAACGTGCCCCTCTTGAGTTAGGACACCACCCAGACCTTCTTTACTTGCATCCACACAGACTGTGAAGTCTTTTTCTAGATCTGCTACTTTTAAAATGAGTGAAGTTGTTAACAATTCCTTTAACTTATTAAAACTATCTCGACATTCCTGTGACCAGTTAAACTTGGTTTCTTTATTTTGCAATGATGTGAGAGGGTATGAAATCTTGGAAAATACCTCTATAAATATGCAGTGATTCCCATGTAGGACTAGATGTACGCTACATCCTTAGGGATCATCCATTCCATGATGGCTCTTATTTTCTCTGGATCGACTGCAATACCTTCTTAAGATATTACATGTCCTATGTACTGTATTTTCTTTTGATAAAAGTCACACTTGTCGAATTTAGCATACAGTTTGTGTTTTCTTAAAGTTTGCAGAACTATCCTTAAGTGTTCTTTGTGTTCTTATTATGTTTTAGAATATACTAAGATATCGTCAATAAATACCAAAACAAACCTATCCAAGTACTGACTGAAAATGTTATTCATTAAACACATAAATGTCGTTGGTGCATTAGTGAGACCAAGCGGTATAACAATGAATTCATAATGTCCATATCTCGTTCTGAATGTTGTTTTACTTATGTCCTCATCTTTTATTCTAACCTGGTGGTAACTAGATCTTAAATCCAATTTAGACAAAATATTTGCCCCACCTACATGATCGAACAGATCATTGATTCTAGGTAAGGGGTATTTGTTCTTAACAATCATTTTGTTTAATTGTCTATAATCAATGCATAATATTAGAGTTATGTCTTTCTTTTTAACAAAAAGGACTGGTGCTCCCCATGGTAAGACACTTGGCCTGATGTATTCCTTGTCCAACAGTTCTTGTAGTTGAATCTTTAATCCTGTTAATTGAAGTAAACTCATTCGGTAGGGTGCCTTAGATATAGGAATTGATCCTGGTAGCAGATCGATAGAAAAGTCTATCTCTCTCCTTAGGGGAAATTTAGGTATCTCATCAACAAACACATCTCTAAAAATCATGCAAGACAACAAAATTTTCTAAGTTAGGTTTGTTTTATTTTTCCAACAGATTTGTCACTTGGATAGCATAAATATGACAACCTTTTCTCAAGCACTTTTTAAATTGCATTGCTGAAATATGCCTAACTGAGATTGGTTTTTGTATGCCTTGAACGGTCCTAACAATGTCATTTTCATATTTATACTTGAGTGATTTTTTTATGCCTTTCTAACCAGTCCATTCTGATGATTATGTCATAAGACCCTAACGGTATAATGTTGAGATTTGTCTTTGTGTTTTGACCACCTAAACTAAACTCACAGTTGGAAATAAAATCAGATACTTTTCTTTTTGTTCTTGTTGCTAGTTGTACTAGCCAAGATTTTTCATGTCTTGTTTTCTTAAGTTTATTTGAATCAGGGATGATTTTAAGGATGGAAATTTATTTTAAAATGTAGAAACCTTGGCGAATATTACTAATCCTTCATATGTCAACTATAAATGTTTGATGATATTTTTTTAAAAGTATTCAAATTTATAAGTATTTTATATAGTTTTTATAAAATTTTAGCGATTTTTAAGGTAAAATAATTTTATCCTATAGAATTTGGGTGAATCATTTTTAAAATAACGAATCTCATTTTTGGAAAAACCATGGAAGAAATTTAGCCCCTAAAATCATCTATGATTTGAATCCACTATACCAGGAGCGATATAACTCAAGTAGATCTAGGATCAATTAAAATAGAAATACGAGTATTGTTAATTTTACCTTCAATTTCCACTATAGTGGATTGGTGATCAGCTTGTTGTCCATGCACGGCTACATTGATACGATGTAAACTCCTACCCACGTCTCCCACCATAGAGGCTTCCTGTAAGTTGTGAATTGTAGTCCTAGTTTTTGAAGTCAAACGTGGACAGTTCCTCCTTAAGTGAGGTTCTCCACATTTCTAGCATTTTAACGGTTCTTTGGGGCTGTCCCCAAACTTCTTTGTTCCTAGATTGACTGGTTTACCACCTCCTTGGGTGTTCTGGTTATTGGCGTGAAAATATTTCCTTGGAAAACTATTTGATCCATTCTGGAAAGGGGTTGGTTGATATCCTTTCTTCCACTGATTCATTTAGTCTTGTTTCTTGTCTTTCCAAGCCTTGGGAAATTCCAACCATTGTTTGTATTGGTTGTAACACATTCGAGGCTTCCTGAAAAAATTCACTTAAGGACTTGGGGTTGTCGAATTCAATTCTTTCCTTAGATGACTATGGTAAATAGCTTAGGAACCATTGGATTTTTACTTTGTCCTTCCAGATATAAGGTACGAACCTTAATAATTCCAGGAATTTGTTTATCAGGTCATTCACAGTCATTTGACCGAGTCGTAGTTCATAAAACTCTTTGGCTTTTCTTTCATAGTAACTTTCAGATAAATACTATTTCTTAAAGTATTTCTTGAAATCTGACCACTCCATCTGCTTTTCCTTTAGGCCTTTGGCTAACTTTAGGTCCTACCACCATATACTTGCTTTTCCTTTTAGGTTATAGATGGCCATTCAGACCTTCATGTTAGTGGAATAATTGTAGATTTGGAAATACTTTTTTATGTCTAGTAAGCATACTTCAACCTCCTCCCCTATTATGGATTCTTCGTCAAAGGTGGATGGTTTGATTTTCTTGAAATCTCCCTCCAGGTGGTCCACATGTTTCCTTTTTCTTCCTGTGGTTGTTTTATTTTTTGTTGATGGTGTACCTTCGGAAGAGCTATCCCCTTTTTCTCCTTGAGGACCATAATTTTTAGAGGCCCTTTTGCTGACCTCTTCTTCCTCATTATTATCCTTCGGGCTCTTCTTTGTTATTATGCTACACAACAGTACTTCATTTATTTCCTACTGTTCTTGTTGTGCCTTTTTTAGTTTCTCATTGTCTGCTTTGAAAAATTGCAATTCCACAATGAGATTTCGCATGGTTTCCAGAACCTCAATAGGTTAAATTCCATCATTGTTCTTCCTTGGTTCTTCAGGAGGTCTTTTCTCGGGATTATCCTCGAGTCTGATCTTAGCTTCATTCTATGCTACCATGATCACAACCAAAATAAATTTTTTATGTTTGTGACTGTAATTGTTTTGTTAGATTTTCATTAAACATAAATCTTGTGCTAAGAAAACATTTTTGGCCCTGTTTAAGGTCCAAGTGTTGTAACCTTTACTCTGATACCATATGTGATGTTCCCCAAATTTACCAATTAAAAAAAAAAATTCTTAGGGACATTAAATTTCTTTCTCTTCGAACAACTTATCTCGAAAGACCTATTGTTATTATAAATAGGTAGTTGTCATCACTATTAATTTTTCAAGATTTATGTTTTCCAATTATTGACATAATTAACTAACATTATAACAGATTTTATCTCTAAGTTATTTCCTATTTCACATTAATCATATGCTCAAAGGGTCAAGGGTAACTTCTCTATACCCCAGCCTCTCAGATTACCCACATATCTAAAATAAGAATCAAGGATAGTAAAGCCACACTAACATTATGATCCTTTCCACATATCTATATACATGTATACATATTAACATTATATTGATAGAGGGAGAACCCCACTCGAATTACATAAAATCTTTAAGCGTAGACAATATCCATGTCATACAAGTCTAAGCGAACTGGAGTTTAAAACTTAGATTTGCATGGTTAAAGTTAAGGTTCAGTGCCTGAATCACAGACTTGAAACCTTATGTCTCTACGCGCTCTAATTGCTTCTCTGTTCATGGGTGCTAGCTACTCTTCACTAGCCCCTTCATTAATATTCCCTTTGGCTATGCCCTTGTGCTAATGCATGATTGAGGGCACCGAAAGGAGTAGTTTCAAACCAACAGACTTTTCTCCCCGCAATCCTCCTCCAGCTGACATGTACCCTGTCACAAAAACAGTGGTTGTAAATTGTGGCCCGCTCATGGAAACTTTATCCTCCGTGGAAGTTTCAGCTCCAAGATTCTCCCCATCCATCAATCTCCAACCTATTTGTGCTGCTTCCGATCAATGACTGTTATCAAACTTCATTCCACCCTTATTTCCTTTTCCACGCATCTCTGTGCATTCTAATTTCTTCTTAGTTCACGGGCGCTAGATACTCTTCACTAGCCCCTTCATTAATATGCCCTTGGGCTATGCCCTTGTGCTAATGCATGAATGAGGGCATGGGTAAGAGTGGCTTCAAAGAAACCCTCTTTTCTCCCTGCAATCCTCCTCCAGCTGACATGTACCCCGTCACCAAAACAGTGGTTGAAAATTGCGACCCACTCAAGGAAAAATTATCCTCTGCGGAGGTTCTGACTCCACAATTCTCCCCGTCCATCAATATCCTGCCTATCATTGATGCTTCCGATCAACAACTGTTATCAAACTTCATTCCACCCTTCTTTCCTTTTCCACGCATCTCCCTATATTCCCACGATATGTCGACACGTAACTCCCCTCTAGATCAATGGCTAATGTTGACTCCACCTTTTCGGCCTCTGAGAGTTTCAACTCTCAACTCTACTCTCATATGCGTGACAATCTCTCGGAGTGGAAGATCTATTTCCACCTATCCCATTGAATCCATGGCTAGGATATCCTTCGCGGATCCGGCCTTCGAGGATCTCAAATCTCAAGTCCCTTTTTCCTTCTCCTTAAGTATACGGAATCCTGCCACATGTCCTCTTAAATCAGACAGACTAGAATTACTTCGAGTCTTTTCCTGGAGTCCACATATATTCAACACGTCTCCTCTTCGGATCTGACGGCTCAAATCCACTTTGGGTGATCTGACGACTCAGATCTGTTCTGGCTCTCCGAACTTCGTAGGTATCAAATCTCAATCTCTCGTCCCTGCTGACTGGGTATCTCCCGAAGTTCTATATCTCGCACCACGTGTCCTCCTTCGCATCAAAGATTCTCATCTCTTCGAATTTCCAGGCTTCAGTTGATTCAACACTCCAACTTCTACCTCCTTCTAGATCTCCCAACCCGTTGACACGTATCCTCTCTGGATCCAATGGTCCATACTCTCCTTTCGCAATTGGGATTTCACGACACGTGACTTCCAAGTTAACACTTCCTCCACATTCTCGACTTCCGATATGCTGACATTTTCGGAGCGCCTCAAATCCGACGGTTCGTGATCCTCTAGACCTAACGGTCTAGATCTTTTCTTCATGTATCGGGACTTCGTGTTTCATGAATTTGGATGGGTGCTCACTTCCCTACTCCCGATCCTCGATATTATGAAATTCTCCCTAGACAATCGACGATTGAGATCTCTCCTCGATCAACAACTCAAATTAAATTACTATTTCGCATTTCACGAATCCTCATGACTCTGCCCTTTGACCTTTCCACTGTGCAAGTCAACAAAATGTTGATCTCTTGCCACGTGTCCCCTTTCTATGGACAGTCCCAATGATTTCATAATTTCACATTTCGGGGTTTCACAGATTTCACTCTGCTTCTTCCAAATCTCTTGGTTTGCGAAATTCCGATAATTCCCTGTGACTAACCAGTGCACTACTTCTCCGAGATCCAACGTCTTGAAATATTCGACTTTTCCTTAATGGATCTTAACCCTTGATCTTCCAAAGATTACCTCGAATGTTTGCGCTCCACTTTTAGATATTTCAACTCTTCAAGACTTGGGTACTTTTCTAAGTGTTTCCTCTCGAGACTTAAAACCACTATCCCTCCTGAGCTTTGTTTTCACTATCTTCCCTAACCTGGTAGATTTCAAACGTTTCAAAGGCTACACTTTCCAAATTTTTCTTGTGAGCCCTGTAAATTTAGGTCTCGTTTGTGTTTTTGAAAGCATTGTCCCTCCTGATATTTCATCAATGAAACATGACTTCGGCCTTATGCACATTTGCGCTCTGTGTGTAGCTTCACACTATCTCTCCCAAGCTTCAGAAATTCGAAAGACTCTTGACCTTAACCTTCTTGCAAATACACTTGATCTAACGACCTACATTCTGTTGAAAAAGATATGGATCTACCCTAGCACATTATTATCTTGGTAGTCTTTATACCAGGCTCCTATAAACAACTGGTTAAATTTATCTTCAATCCTTAAAGAAAAGGATAGAGGGGAAACCCATACCAGAGACGATTTCCCTAAATAGTAGTTATGATCACAGGTGTTATGTAGTGTTTGAAGACTCGTTTAAATATTGGACTGACTCTGCAATAGGTAACAGGTTTATGTAGTTAAAATCCCTGGACATTGCTCCTGATTTTATCAAAGGAAGAGAACTACAACCTTTTTCTATATTTCATATAGTCGGATTAAAAGGAAAAATACTTGCAATAGCTGAGAAATAGATTTATGTGCAATAGATGTTCAGATAGCTCAGAAAGTCCGTAGGTAACAACACACACACACACACACACACACACATATTTCAATTCTGATATCCCTCAAAATTTAGTCTGGTCCTTGTATAATTTAAATATCCTTAATATCAACCACAGATCGATCCGATAATTTTTTTTTCTATTGTATCCAGAGATTAAATCACATGAATATGATAATTTTCACACTTTTGTTAACAGTAATACCCACGGTATTTTTTTCTTAACTCTACTCAGGAAAACTCCCATACATTTATCAACAGTTAGCACATACAACAGTCTTTCTTGGCTCTACTCAATGCAAAATTTTAACTGTAAAGATTTATTCAATAATTTATTTCCTTCTACCCAACAAGTAGATGTAATCTATCAGTCATTCATCAATAGAACATTTAACCAGAACTAAGTAAATACATTCTACCAATTATTAATCAACAGAATGATCAACCAGGGAGGAGTAGAAGAACATATCTGAACAAATTGTTGGGACAACAAGTGGAACAACCAAGTTCCAACCAACCATCGAACAAAACAACCAAACTACTTGTTCGGTTCACCCCCCAGCCTGACAATGAATCCATGAGGGCGAACCTCGAAACTCCTCTTTCGCTATAGCCCTCTTTCAAATCCCAATTCTCCTTGCCTCACACTCATAAATAGTGCTCATAATGGCATCTGACGTTTTTCTTCAGATCGAAAGTCTCCTTGCCTCACACCTAAAATTAGTGAGTGTAGCAGCAAATTCGTCTTTTCCCCAACATACTAGGGAATATCCCGCCTCCTCCCATATGCTATATATATGCAAAATAATTTTGTGCCTAGGTCTTTTCCCTTTGGGAATTTTTGGAGCTTTACAAATCCTTGATTTTCAAGGTTTGTCAATGGCCAAATCCCCGATTTTCCACTTGTAAAATTCAGCCCTGAGGTAGTTCGAGGTAGTTCAAGCATGTTCCCCACTCATGGAGTCATGGTTAGTTGATTT
>CBVK0102615777.1:0-12767 GCA_900067695.1 Picea abies
GGATGAGACTCTCATATTCGGCATTCGACATTTGGTGTGAGTTTGAATCTGAGTCTTGTAGCTCCCTCTCTTTGAGCTTGAGTCATTCTGTCTTAGGGTGTTGGGACAAGCCTGCGTGATCTGGCTCAGCCAGTGTGAACCTAAAGTGGCGCTAACATATAGATTGAGTCTGTCTATCTCAGTGTAAGAGCATCCTGCTATGTCGAGTCGAGAGTGTTCAGGGCCTCCAGCCCAAATATTTGTAATACCCGATAGCCGTGTTCGGCTCATATATAAAGCTCTGATTTATCTAAAAGCTTCCGCATGTACTCATTAATGTTTGCTCTATATTTCTCCCATTTATGCGCTTTGTGAAGACTTCGTGTTCATTGCCAGTATTTGCAGCAGTTGTCCGTTGGTATGCTCAAGACCTAAGTTGTCCAGACGCTTCCGAAGGTTGACCAAGTCCCGCCAAGGCAAGGAGGCCGCTAGGGCAGTGGTAGGCGAGGAATTCAGGCTATAGTCCAGTTAGCTCAATTTCGGTATAGGAAGATGGTTAGTTTCAGGAGGATATGAGTAAGTAAAGCCATGCACCGACCGATATTCGTACTGACTGAAGTAGCAGAAACCTGAAAATCAATGGCGAAGGGAAACAGCGCATAAAGAAGAGTAAGACATCCAGCAAGCTTCATTCTCCGTCGGAGGAAGCCCCTGCTTTACAAATGGTTCAATCATATTTTAAGCATATTCTATGTTGTTTAATATTAAAATCATTGGTAGGTTTCAGCGCCAATCCAATTTTAAGCAGAATCTGTACAGTTTAAGATTAAAATCCTTGGTTTCAACTTCAATTCGATTTTAAGCTAAATCTTTGTTGTTTAAGATTAAAATCTTTGATAGGTTTAAGCTTCAATCTTATTTTAAGCATATTCTATGTTGTTTAAGATTAAAATCCTTGATAGGTTTCAGCTTCAATCTGATTTTAAGCATAATCTGTAAAGTTTCAGATTAAAATATTTTGTAAGTTTCAGCTCAATCCGATTTTAAGTAGAATCTGTGTAGTTTAAGATTAAAATCCTTGGTATGTTTCAGCTTCAATCCGATTTTAAGCAAAATCTGTGCAGTTTAAGATTAAAATCATTGGTAAGTTTCCGCTTCAATACGATTTTAAACAGAATCTGTGCAGTTTAAGATTAAAATCTTTAGTAGGTCTCAGCTTCAATGTGATTTTAAACAGAATCTGTGTAGTTTAAGATTAAAATATTTGGTAGGTCTTAGCTTCAATATGATTTTAAGCATAATCTGTGCAGTTTAATATTAAAATCCTTGGTAGGTCTCAGCTTCAATCCGATTTTAAGCAGAATGTGTGTAGTTTAAGATTAAAATCTTTAGTTGGTCTCAGCTTCAATCCGATTTTAAGCAGAATCTTTGCAGTTTAAGATTAAAATCATTGTTAGGTCTCAGCTTCAATCTGATTTTAAGCAGAATCTGTGCAGTTTAAGATTAAAATCTTTGCTAGGTTTCAGCTTCAATCCAATTTTAAGCAGAATCTGTGCAGTTTCAGATTAAAATCCTTGGTAGGTCTCCGCTTCAATCTGATTTTAAGCAGAATTTGTGCAGCTTTAGATTAAAATCCTTGGTAGGTCTCCGCTTTAATCCGATTTTAAGCAGAATCTGTACAGTTTTAGATTAAAATCCTCGATAGGTCTCCACTTTAATCCGATTTTAAGAAGAATTTGTGCAGTTTCATATTAAAATCCTTGGTTGGTCTCAGCTTTAGTCCGATTTTAAGAAGAATCTGTGATGTTTCAGATTAAAATCCTTGGTAAGTCTCGGCTTCAGTCTGATTCTAAGCAGAATCTGTGTTGTTTCAAATTAAAATCTTTGATAAGTCTCAGCCTAAATCCGATTTTAAGCAGAATCTGTGTCGTTTCAAATTAAAATCATTGGTAGGTCTCAGCTTCAATCTGATTTTAAGCGGAATTTGTGTTGTTTCAGATTAAAATATTTGGTATGTCTTAGCTTCAATCTGATTTTAAGCAGAATCTATGCAGTTTAAGATTAAAATCCTTGGTAGGTCTTAGCTTCAATCCGATTTTAAGCAGAATCTGTGCAGTTTAAGATTAAAATCCTTGGTAGGTCTCAACTTCAATCTGATTTTAAGTAGAATCTGTGCAGTTTAAGATTAAAATCATCAGTAGGTTAAAGTTTCATTTCGATTTTATGCAAAGTTTGTGCAGTTTAAGATTAAAATCCTCGGTAGGTTCCAGCTTCAATATGATTTTAAGAAGAATCTGTGGAGTTTGAGATTAAAATCGTTGGTAAGTTTCAGCTTCAATATGATTTTAAGCATAATCTGTGCAGTTTAAGATTAAAATCATTGGTATATCTCAGCTTAAATCCAATTTTAAGCAGAATCTGTGCAGTTTAAGATTAAAATCATCTGTATATCTCAGCTTCAATCCGGTTTTAAACAAAATCTGTGCAGTTTAAGATTAAAATCTTTATTAGGTTTCAACTTCAATCCGATTTTAAACAGAATCTGTGCAGTTTAAGATTAAAATCCTTCGTATATTTCATCTTCAATCTAATTTTAAGCAGAATCTGTGCAGTTTAAGATTAAAATCTTTGGTAGGTTTCAGCTTCAAACCGATTTTAAGCATAATCTGTGCAGTTTCGGATTAAAATCCTTGGTAGGTTTCAGCTTCAATCCGATTTTAATCAGAATCTGTGAAGTTTCAAATTAAAATACTTGATAAGTTTCAGCTTCACTCCGCTTTTAAGCATAATCCTTGCAGTTTCAAATTAAAATCCTTGATAGGTTTCGGCTTCAATATGATTTTAAGCAAAATCTGTGCAGTTTAAGATGAAAATCCTTCGAAAGTTTCAGATTTAATCTGATTTTAAGCAGAATCTGTGTATTTTCAGATTAAAATATTTGGTAGGTTTCAATTTCAATCTGATTTTAAGCAGAATCTGTGCAGTTTCATATTAAAAACCTTGGTAGGTTTCAGCGTCAATCCAATTTTACATAGAATCTGTGAAGTTTCAGATTAAAATCATTGGTAGTTTGCAGATTCAATCCGATTTTAAACAGAATCTATGCAGTTTCAGATTAAAATCCTTAGTGGGTTTCAGCTTCAATTCGATTTTAAGAAGAATTTGTGCAGTTTAAGATTAAAATCCTTGGTAAGTTTCAGATTCAATCCGATTTCAAGCAAAATCTATGCAGTTTCAGATTAAAATCATTGGTAGGTTCCAGCTTAAATCCGATTTTAAGTAGAATCTATGCAGTTTCAGATTAAAATCCTTGATAGGTTCCAGTTTCAATCCGATTTTAAGCAGAATCTGTGTAGTTTCAGAATAAAATCCTTGGTAGGTTTCAGCTTCAATCTGATTTTAAGCAGAATTTGTGAAGTTTCAGATTAAAATTCTTCGTAGATTTAAGATTTAATCCATATTTAAACATAATTTGTGCAGTTTCAGATTAAAATTTGTGGTGGGTTTCAACTTTAATCCAATTCTACGAAGAATCTATGCAGTTTCAGATTAAAATCCTTGGTAAGTTTCAGCTTCAATCTAATTTAAGTAGAGTCTGTGAAGTTTCAAATTAAAATCCTTGGTAGGTTTCAGCTTCACTCTGATTTTTACAAATTTTGTACAGTTTCAGATTAAAATCCTTGGTATATTTCAGCTTCAATCCAATTTTAAGCAGAATCTGTGCAGTTTAAGATTATAATCCTTCGTAGGTTTCAACTTCACTTCGATTTTAAGCAGAATCTGTGTAGTTTCAAATTAATATCCTTGATAAGTTTCAGCTTCACTCCTATTTTAAGCAGAATCTGTGCAGTTTCATATTAAATTCCTTGGAAGGTTTCAGCTTCAATTTGATTTTAAACAGAATCTTTGCAGTTTCATATCAAAATACTTAGTAGGTTTTAGCTTCAATCTAATTTTAAGCAGAATCTGTGCAATTTCAGATTAAAATCCTTGGTAGGTCTCAGCTTCAATTCGATTTTAAGCAGAATCTATGCAGTTTAAGATTAAAATCATTGGTAGGTCTCATTTTCAATTCGATTTTAAGCAGAATTTGTGCAGTTTAAGATTAAAATCTCTGGTGGATTTCAGATTCAATTTGATTTTAAGCAGAATCTGTGCAGTTTAAGATTAAAATCTTTGGTAGGTTTCAGATTCAATTCGATTTTAAGCACAATCTGTGCAATTTCAGATTAAAATATGTGGTAAATTTCAGCTTCAATCCGATTTTAAATAGAATCTGTGCAGTTTCAGATTAAAATCGTTCATAGGTTTCAGCTTCAATCTTATTTTAAACAGAATATGTGAAGTTTCATATTAAAATTCTTGGTAGGTTTTGGCTTCACTCTGATTTTTACAGATTCTGTACAGTTTCAGATTAAAATTCTTAGTAGATTTCAGCTTCAATCCGATTTTAAGTAGAATCTGTGCATTTAAGATTAAAATTCTTTGTAAATTGCAGCTTCACTCCGAGTTTAAATGGAATATGTGTAGTTTTAAATTAAAATCCTTGGTAGGTTTCAGCTTCCCTCCGATTTTAAGAAGAATCTGTGCAGTTTCATATTAAATTCCTTGGTAGGTTTCAGCTTCAATCTGATTTTAAGCAGAATCTGTAAAGTTTCAGATTAAAATCCTTAGTAGGTTTCAGCTTCAATCCGATTTAAGCAGAATCTGTGCAGTTTCAGATTAAAATACTTGGTAGGTTTCAGCTTCAATCCTATTTTAAGAAGAAACTTGGCAGTTTCAGATTAAAATCCTTGGTAGGTTTCAACTTCAATATGATTTTAAGCAGAATTGTGTAGTTTAATATTAAAATCATCGGTAGATTTCAACTTCAATCTGATTTTAAGCAGAATCCGTGCAGTTTTAGATTAAAAGTTTTGGTAGATTTTAGCTTCAATCCGATTTTAAGCAAAATATGTGCAGGTTCAGATTAAAATCCTTCGTAGGTTTCATCTTCAATTTGATTTTAAGCAGAATCTTTGCAGTTTCAGATTACAATCCTTTGTAGGTTTCAACTTCAATCCGATTTTAAGCAGAATCTATGCAGTTTAAGATTATAATCCTTCGTAGGTTTCAGCTTCACTCCGATTTTAAGCAGAATCTATGCAATTTAAGATTAAAATTCGTGGTAGGTTTCAGCTTCAATCCGATTTTAAGCAAAATCTGTGTAGTTTAAGATTAAAATCTTTGGTAGGTTTCAGATTCAATCCGATTTTAAGCAGAATTTGTACATTTTAAAATTAAAATCCTTGATAGGTTTCAGCTTCAATCCGATTTTAAGTAGAATCTGTGTTGTTTAAGATTAAAATCATTGATAGGTTTCAGCTTCAATCTGATTTTAAATAAAATCTGTGTTGTTTAAGATTAAAATCATTGGTAGGTTTCTGCTTCGATCCGATTTTAAGCAGAATCTATGAAGTTTTAGATTAAAATCTTTGGTAAGTTTCTGCTTCAATCCGATTTTAAGCAAAATATATGAAGTTTTATATTAAAATCCTTGGTAGGTTTCTGCTTCAATCAAATTTTAAGCAGAATTTGTGCAGTTTTAGATTAAAATTCTTGGTAGGTTTCTGCTTCAATCTGATTTTAAGCAGAATCTGTGTAGTTTAAGATTAAAATCATTGGTAGGTTTCAGCTTCAATCCAATTTTAAGTAGGATCTGTGTAGTTTAAGATTAAAATTCTTGGTAGGTCTCAGCTTCAATATGATTTTAAGCAGGATCTGTGCAGTTTAAGAATAAAATCCTTGGTAGGTCTCAGCTTCAATCCGATTTTAAGCAGAATCTTTGCAGTTTAAGATTAAAATCCTTATTAGGTCTCAGCTTCAATCGATTTTAAGCAAAATCTGTGCAATTTAATAATAAAATCATTGTTAGGTCTCAGCTTCAATCTGATTTTAAGCGGAATCTGTGTAGTTTAAAATTAAAATATTTGGTAGGTCTCAGCTTCAATCCGATTTTAAGTAGAATCTTTGTAGTTTAAGATTAAAATCATTGGTAGGTCTCAGCTTCAATCCGATTTTAAGCAGAATCTTTGCAGTTTCAGATTAAAATCATTTGTAGGTCTCAAATTTAATCCGATTTAAAGCAGAATCTGTGCAGTTTCAAATTAAAATCATTGGTAGGTCTCAGCTTCAATCCAATTTTAAGTAGAATCTGTGCAGTTTCAGATTAAAATCCTTGGTAGGTCTTAGCTTCAATCCGATTCTAGGCAGAATCTGTGCAGTTTCAGATTAAAATTATTGGTAGGTTTCAGCTTCAATCCGATTTTAAGCAGAATCTATGTAGTTTAAGATTAAAATCCTTAGTAGGTTTCAGATTCAATCATATTTTAACCAAACTCTGTGAAGTTTAAGATTAAAATCTTTAGTAAGTTTCAGCTTCAATCTGATTTTAAGTAGAATCTGTGCAGTTTAAGATTAAAATCCTTGGTAGGTTTTAGTTTCAATCTGATTTTAAGCAGAATCTGTGTTGTTTAAGATTAAAATCCTTGATAGGTTTTAGCTTCAATCTTATTTTAAGCAGAATTTGTGTTGTTTAAGATTAAAATCCTTTGTAGATTTTAGCTTCACTCCGATATTAAGTAGAATCTGTGCAGTTTCAGATTAAAATTCTTGGTAGGTTTCAACTTCCCTCTGATTTTAAGCAGAATCTGTGCAGTTTCATTTTAGAATCCTTGGCAGGTTTCAGCTTCAATCTAATTTTAAGCAGAATCTTTGTAGTTTCAGATTAAAATCTTTTGTAAGCTTCAGCTTCAATCCGATTTTAAGCAGAATCTGTGTAGTTTTAGATTAAAATCTTCGGTGGGTTTCAGCTTCAATCCGATTTTAAGAAGAAACTGTGCAGTCTCAGATTAAAATCATTGGTAGGTTTCAACGTCAATACGATTTTAAAAAAAATCTGTGCAGTTTAAGATTAAAATCATTAGTAGGTTTCAACTTTAATATGATTTTAAGCAGAATCTGTGCAGTTTAAGATTAAAATATTTTGTAGGTTTCAGCTTCAATACGATTTTAAGAAAAATCTATGCATTTTCAGATTAAAATCTTTCGTAGGTTTCAGCTTCAATCCAATTTTAAGCAGACTCTGTGTTGTTTCAGATTAAAATCCTTCGTAGGTTTCAGCTTCAATCCGATTTTAAGCAGAATTTGTGCAGTTTAAGATTAAAATCCGTCGTAGGTTTCAACTTCAATCCGATTTCAAGCAGAATCTATGCAGTTTAAAATTAAAATCCTTCGTAGGTTTCAGCTTCAATCCAATTTTAAATAAAATCTTTGCAGTTTAAGATTAAAATCCTTCGTAAGTTTCGGCTTCAATTCGATTTTAAGCAGAATCTTTGCAGTTTCATATTAAAATCATTGGTAGGTTTTAGCTTCAATTTGATTTTAAGTAGAATCTGTGCAGTTTAAGATTAAAATCCTTGGTAGGTTTCAGCTTCAATCCGATTTTAAGCAGAATCTGTGCAGTTTCAGATTAAAATCCTTAGTAGGTTTCAGCTACAATCCAATTTTAATCAGAATCTGTGCAGTTTCAGATTAAAATCCTTTGTAGGTTTCAGTTTCACTCCGATTTTAATCAGAATCTGTGTAGTTTCAGATTAAAATCCTTAGTAGGTTTCAGCTTCACTCTGATTTTAAGCAGAATCTATGCAGTTTCAGACTAAAAGTCTTGGTAAGTTTCAGCTTCAAACCGATTTTAAGCACAATCTGTGCAGTTTCAAATTTAAATGTGGTAGGTTTCAGCTTCAATCCGATTTTAAACAGAATTTGTGTAGTTTTAGATTAAAATCTTTGGTAGGTTTCAGCTTTAATCTATTTTTAAGTAGAATCTGTGAAGTTTTCGATTAAAATACTTTTTAGGTTTCAACTTCACTCTGATTTTTAAATATTCTGTGCAATTTCAGATTAAAATCCTTGGTAGATTTCAACTTCAATCCGATTTTAAGCAGAATCTGTGCAGTTTAAGATTAAAATCTTTGATAGGTTTCAACTTCACTCCGATTTTAAACAGAATCTGTGCAGTTTCAGATTAAAATCCTTGGTAGGTTTCAGCTTCACTCCGATTTTAAGCAGAATCTATGCAGTTTCATTTAAAATCTTTGGTAAGTTTCAGTTTCAATCTGATTTGAAGCAGAATCTGTGCAGTTTCAGATTAAAATCTTCGGTAGGTTTCATCTTCAATTTAATTTTAAGAAGAAACTGTGCAATTTCATATTAAAATCCTTGCTAGGTTTCAACTTCAATTCGATTTTAAGCAGAATCTGTGCAGTTTAAGATTAAAATCTTTGATAGGTTTCAACTTCAATCTTATTTTAAGCAAAATCTCTGTAGTTTTATATTAAAATCTTTGGTAGGTTTTAGCTTCAATCCAATTTTAAGCAAAATTTGTGCAGTTTCAGATTAAAATCCTTCGTAGATTTCAATTTCAATCCAATTTTAAGCAGAATCTTTGCAGTTTCATATTAAAATCCTTCATAGGTTTCAGCTTCAATCTGATTTTAAGCAGAATCTGTGCAGTTTAAGATTAAAATCCTTCGTAGGTTTCAATTTCATTCAGATTTTAAGCAGAATCTGTGCAGTTTAAGATTAAAATTCGTGGTAGGTTAAAGCTTCAATCCTATTTTAAGCAGAATCTGTGCAGTTTAAAATTAAAATCCGTGATAGGTTTCAGCTTCATTCCAATTTTAAGCAGAATTTATGTAGTTTAAGATTAAAATATTTGGTAGGTTTCATATATAATCATATTTTAAGTAGAATCTCTGCAGTTTAAGATTAAAATCCTTGGTAGGTTTCACANGCCGTGGTAGGTTTCAGCTTCATTCAAATTTTAAGCAGAATTTGTGTAGTGTAAGATTAAAATATTTGGTAGGTTTCATATCTAATCATATTTTAAGTAGAATCTCTGCAGTTTAAGATTATAATCCTTGATAGGTTTCAGTTTCAATCCGATTTTAAGCAGAATCTGTGTTGTTTAAGATTAAAATCCTTGATAGGTTTAAGCTTCAATCATATTTTAAGCATAATCTGTGTTGTTTAAGATTAAAATCATTGGTAGGTTTCAGTTTCAATCCGATTTTAAGCATAATCTGTGAAGTTTCAGATTAAAATCCTTAGCAGGTGTCAGCTTCAATCTGATTTTAAGCAGAATCTATGCAGTTTAAGATTAAAGTCCTTGGTAGATTCCAGCTTCAATCTGATTTTAAGCAGAATCTATGCAGTTTAAGATTAAAATCTTTGGAAGGTTTCAGCTTCAATCCGATTTTAAGCATGATCTGTGCAGTTTAAGATTAAAATCCTTAGTAGGTCTCAACTTCAATGCGATTTTAAGCAGAGTCTGTGCAATTTAAGATTAAAATCCTCGGCAGGTCTCAACTTTAATATGATTTTAAGCAGAATCTATGCAGTTTAAGATCAAAATCCTTGGTAGGTCTCAGCTTCAATCTGATTTTAAGAAGAATCTTTATAGTTTAAGATTAAAATCCTTGATAGGTCTCAGCTTCAATCCGATTTTAAGCAGAACCTGTACAGTTTAAGATTAAAATCTTTGTTAGGTCTTAGCTTCAATCCAATTTTAAGTAGAATCTATGCAGTTTAAGATTAAAATCCTTGGTAGGTTTCATTTTTAATCCGATTTTAAGCAAAATCTTTGCAGTTTAAGATTAAAATCTTTTTTAGGTCTCATCTTCAATCCGATTTTAAGCAGAATCTTTGCAGTTTCAAATTAAAATCCTTGGTAGGTCTCAGCTTCAATCCGATTTAAAGCAGAATCTCTGCAATTTTAGATTAAAATCTTTGGTAGGTCTCAGCTTCAATCCTAGTTTAGGCAGAATCTGTGCAGTTTTAGATTAAAATCCTTGGTAGATCTCATCTTCAATCCGATTTTAGGCAGAATTTGTGTAGTTTCATATTAAAGTCTTTGGTAGGTCCCAGCTTCAATCCGATATTAAGCAGAATCTGTGTAATTTCATATTAAAATCCTTGCTAGGTCTCAGCTTCAATCTGATTTTAAGCAGAATCTGTGCAGTTTCAGATTAAAATCCTTGCTAGGTCTCAACTTCAATCATTTTTTAAGCAGAATCTGTGCAGTTTCAAATTAAAATCCTTGTCAGGTCTCAGTTTCAATCCGATTTTAAGCAAAATCTGTGCAGTTTCAGATTAAAATCCTTGGTAGGTTTCAACTTCAATCTGATTTTATGCAGAATCTGTGCAGTTTCATATTAAAATCCTTGGTAGGCCTCATCTTCAATCCGATTTTAAGCAAAATTTGTGCAGTTTCAGATTAAAATCCTTGGTAGGTCTTCGCTTCACTCCGATTTTTAGCAGAATCTGTGCAGTTTCAGATTAAAATCCTTGGTAGGTCTTGACTTCAGTCCGAATTTAAGCAGAATCTGTGCAGTTTAAGATTAAAATCCTTGGCAGGTTTCATCTTCAATCCGATTTTAAGCAGAATCTATGGAGTTTAAGATTAAAATCCTTGATAGGTTTCATCTTCAATCCGATTTCAAGAAAAATTTATGTAGTTTCATATTAAAATCAATGATAGGTTTCAGCTTCAATCTGATTTTAAGCATAATCTTTGCAGTTTCGGATTAAAATTCTTGGTAGATTCCAGTTTCAATCCGATTTTAAGCAGAATCTATGCAGAGTCAAAGCAAAATCATTGGTAGGTTGCAGCTTCAATCCAATTTTAAGCAGGATCTATGCAGTTTCGGATTAAAATCCTTGGTATGTTCCAGTTTCAATCCGATTTTAAGCAGAATCTATGTCGTTTCAAATTAAAATCCTTCGAAAGTTTCAGCTTTACTCCGATTTTAAGAAGAATCTGTATAGTTTAAGATTAAAATCTTTGGCAGGTTTCAAATTCATTTTGATTTTAAGCAGAATCTGTGCAGTTTAATATCAAAATCATTGGTAGGTTTCAATTTCAATTCGATTTTAAGCAGAATCTATTATCATCCAATTATAGGTATTTGAAAGGTTTCATTCATTATATTATTCCTACATATACGAATACCAGTTTGAGGGAGATGGGTTTAGGATCTTAAACTCATGGGAAGTATAGAATAGAATACATATTTTTAATTTAATTTTTTATTCATAATGGGATGTTCTTAATTAGAAGCTTGTTATATAACTTCTACATATTAGAATAGAATCTTGTCTTAATTAGAATATGGCTATATAAATTCTACATATTAGAATATTGTTATTAGAGATGTAGCATCGGACTATTTAATTGGAGTAAGTTAACTGGGGAGTAATCTTCCTTTTTTCAGTAAAAAAAAGGGCTTGAATTCGGCCAAATTTTTAGGGGTAGCCTGAGTTTGGCATGGATCAAAGTTTCATGCATTTCAGAACCTTACCTCAGTGGTTTTGCCTCATTTTAAATCAACCTAGATGCTCAAAAAATCGATTAGACTTCTAGATTGGCCAGAAATTTAAAGTTGTACCAGTTGAAAAAATGTCGAAAAAGAAACTCTGGAGGACACTCCATTTTAATTTATGCCACAATCCCTATTCCCAAATACCGTTATCCAGAACTTATAGATGAGCCTAAAAGAATTATTGATTGTAGTTCAGGTCTTAAATTAATGGATGTTTGAATTTTGTTAACAAGCTAGTCTTATCAAACTAAAAAGTCCATCGTCTTATATTACATTATGGTCTAATTTCAGATGTGTACTTTAATGGAAACCAAAAACAGAGCTTCTCCATAGCAACTAAAACCATCATCTCCTCACTTTCCTTTTGATTCCGAGCAAATTTAAGATAGGTTTCTCACCAAATTTTTCCATTGTGACGTGCAGTTATTCAAAGTTTAAAATCCTCTAATTATATCTGAAATTTCCTTGAGAATTTTTTTACCACCATTTCATCTGAAATATCCCTGAATTGAGATGTTATCAGTCAATGCAAAGGGGGACCCCCAGTGATACCATCTCCACCACATAGGAATCCATAGCGAGTGACTTTATGAAGGAGCCTAGACTGTAAATATCATCGAACGTGGAATTATGAAGCCGCATAAAACCATCCAAATTGCATTGAAGTTGTGCTTGCAGGAGGAGTGAGACCCATAGTCATTTGTCGTGTATATCATGATCGGTTTAATATGGATTTGTGTTCGGATTATTTTTCTCACAAGTATCTATTTGAACTGAAAATACCACAGATAATATTAAATTTTATTTATCTATTTTTCTCATATGTATCTATTTGAACGAAAATAGGCTAATTTGAATTGATAACCACAAATACTACTAGCACAGTCACTCATGAACGCCTAAAGGTATGAACAGAAAATGAAACTCACAGTCAGAAAATGAAAAGCACAATCAGAAAATGAATATTTATAGCCAGTACAGTTAGAGTGTTAAATTCAAAGTTTAATCATTTAAATGTGGCAATCATATAGTGCTACATTAATTTCTTAATATGATTAGGTAAATGTTAAGAATATGTCGGTATCTTCAATTGATTAAAATTTTAGATTAAAAGGTGATTAATTATGCTCATTATCAATAGGTGATTTAGGTTTTTGTCTCGGAAGAATAGTACAGTCCTAAGTGGTGACTAATGTATTGTTAATATTAAGTTATCTCTTCAAAACTTTGAGAAAAAAAAAAGTTTTCATTTTTAAGATCATTTTTCAAAAATTAATGTTTACTTTTTCCATTTTCTTTATACATTCAATATTAAGTCGATTTTCCCAATTTTTCTTTACATATTGAATATCATTTTATTTATTTGAT
>CBVK0102615974.1:0-11013 GCA_900067695.1 Picea abies
TTATTGATCTATGGCTTCCAATTTCAAAACTTGTAATTAGAATAAATCTTTGGCCCATTCTCATTATGCGACTCACATTCTTCATTGTACTAGTAATTTGTAAATTTTGTTCCTGCAATGTTTTTGATATATCGCTTCGGTTCTTATCACTAATGGTGGGACCCTGTGCTTGTGAGGGTACCCATCAGGGAGACTTGGGCTCCTCCTCCCCTTTCAGTCTGGAAAGTTACTCAACTCAGCGCAACAATGGAAGCTATCAGATCCCTCCAATTAAATTTTAGTATGACTATGCAATTCCTTTCTGATTATTACTCGTTTTATTTTATGTATCTTACCTATGTTGAACGACTACTGATGGTATTTCTTACAACTTGGTGCAGAGGTTTCGTCCACACGAAAATCATGGAGATCGACCTCTACTATCTACTTAAGAGGTATTTGAGTTCCACCCTGCCTCTTTCAAGAAGGGCCTCGACGACTAATGGTAGAAGGATTCGACTAAGGAGTTATCTCTATGTTAGAGATTTATTTGTTTTAATACTAGGTTTTACTTTTGTCACTTGCCTTCACGGTCGAGTAAGAGATTCGACCTTAGACCGAATGATTATGTCGAACTATACTATGATGTTATCCGAAACATTAATGGAATAGAAACTTCGAATAGATTTCTTGGTGTAATTGATATTATGAATAATACTAGTTGCTCTTTATTCATGTGGCTTTGCTTTCAACCTTTATCTAGGCAAAATTAAAAGGGCAAGAAGTATTAATTCTCGTGTTTACTACTGTAACATTTTATCTTGGACTTGTATTAGTTAGATTGGCCGATTGGTTTCATTCTGAACTGTACTCAAAGGTTTTCTTTCTGGAACTAATTGCCTCGTTTCCAAGCATTATATATATATATAGCCATTCTTTCGACACTTTGATTGTACAATGGGTTCTATATAACTGTTAGAAGGTTTTCATGCTAATTACTTAATATATATATGTGCGCGGAACTTTATAACTGTATATGTCTTTTCTATGCCATTTACTGTATGGATTGTCGAATGAAAATTGCATATATATTATTCATAACTGTACACATATAGTTACATAAATATTTCATGAATTCATATCATGGTAGAGTTCCGTCTCGATTTGGGGTTTTTAGTCTACACAGGTTGAAATGAAACTTGAATACGTTATCAGCATATGATCTTACAACAGGTAGAAACTTCCAGAATTTGTAGTTGTATCTACATGGTTAATTTATTACTTTATACAGAATAACTCTGTCCTTTCCATGACTAACACACAGTGGCTTTACAATGCTATTCACTATTTACATCCTATTCTTACCACAGCAAAAAAATACTCAATTGATTTATCAGTTCACTCATTATCATAATAGTTATGTTCCTATAATGGATAACATGCTATAATCCTGTAGATACAGTCTTTAGTCAAACATAATTATTTCTACAACAAGTACCCTACAATAACTCTGTAATTCCATCTATTCACACATGAACAATAGGGTGTGCATTTAGAAATAGAGGCATGTAGAATCATTTCAACAGTACAAATATAACAAGAAGAAAAGTAGAGGAACACATCTGAATAAATAATGGAACAACAAATGGAATAACAAATGGAACAGCCACGTTCCTTCCAACCTTAGAATAGGGCAGCCAAATCACTTGTCTTGTTCACCCCCTAGCCTAACCATGAATCCATGAGGGCTAACTCGGAACTCCTCCTTAGCAAATGTCTTTCTGCTTCAACAATCTTCTCCTTGCCTCACACTCAGCAAGTAGTGTTCATTAGAGCAAGCAATCAGTAAAATATTTTCCCCCAGCATACTAGGCAGCGTCCTGCCTCCTCACATGTGTCATATATCACAAAACCAAAAATGCCTAGGTCTTTTTCCCCTTGAGAATTTTTGCAGCTTTCCAAATCCCTGATTTTCAGGAATTGCCAATGGCCAAATTCCTGATTTGCCACTTGCAACAATCAGCCCTGAGGTAGTTCCAACATGTTCCCCACTCATGGAGTCATGGTCAACTAATTTCAACATGGTTGTTCCATTTTTACTCCTGCAATTAGTTCTGATTTCAACATGGTTGTTCCATTTGTCCTCATGTAATAATTATAAAATATTTTGTTTCATACAAGTGTCATAGTCAAGTAGTTAGTTGGGTCAAATCGGATCTCGCCCAACAGTCATAATCATTAATTACAATTGACCAAATTTGAAATTCGAAATTTCCATAAATGGCAAAAGTTTTCCAAATTTTGAATTTATCAAAAACAGAATAAATTTCCTAAGAAATTTTAAATTCAAAAATAATTTATTTTTTGGGATGTTACACCTGCATACACTTCACCACCTTTCACCGCTTGAGTGTTCACTTCCTTTCACCAGCACCACCATAGATATTCCCTAAACATGTACCATAGTTATTTCATTAACCAGCTTAGCACCACCATAGCTATTCTGTAAACCAACACCATAGCTATTCGGTTAACCAACTTCACTGTGAAAATTGTGAAAATTCTTTCTTTGTAGCCTAGCGATTATGCAAGCTTCTTCTTCTCCATAGTTGTTGTTGTTGTTAACAACAAGAAGACAATGAAGATAATCATCAACAACAAGACAATTAAGATCATCTGCGATCAACAAGAAAACGAAGATCAATTGCAGGCAATCTTCTTCAAGGCAAATGGTGGCCTGCCAAATCTATGTTCTCTATTTCCAACAATTATGTGTCTTTTGTTAATAGTATCTTTAATATTCATATCACGTAATGAAATTATAGTTGTGTTTTTATTGGACCTGGTCATTTCTTCTAGATCTGCTTAATTACCAAGCTGTGCCCAACTAACATATTTAGTGTACAAAATATAACTTGAAGGATTCCAAGCTCACTTGTCCATTATCAAGATCTCCCGACTTGCAAAGCTTTGCAAATTCTAAATATTTAACACAGACAATTCTAAATTTAGAGGGGTCCTTTCTCGGGTTCCCATATGCTCTTAATTTACTAAAATGTTTATGCAGGTTCACTGTTGGTCAGGAGATTGCAACTTTTCTTGTTTCATGCGGACTACTACCCAAGGTTTGGGAAGAGTCTATTCGTGCAAACAATGCAGCAGAGAGTTTCGAACAATTTCCCTTTGATGTCAATGCTATGTACATTGCTTCAAACAATTTATTTCCTCCATTTCTTGTGCCAATTTCCTATATTGCTTCCAACAATTTCTTTCCTCCATTTCTTGTGCCAATTTCCTATTGTTATCCACTAATGGGACCACCACTTTCTCTATGCAAGAACCAATGATATATGTCAATGTGCTCTGTAATTCCTTCACCAGTTCCGTCAAATTTCCTGAGCTGCAATCCATACTCATGCATATTTTGTATAATGTGATCCTCGCCCCTAACTTCTCCCAATCCACTGGAGTGTCTTTCTCATTATCATTGTTCTTAGCTTCCTTGGCTTCATTTTCCCTTTATTTTGCAATCTCTTTGATCACTGCATCTGCCTCTTCCATTGTTGTAGCTGGAGATGGAGAACTATTGACATTTTGTGCACTTTGTTTCCGTGTCTTGAATTGTCTATCTGCTGCTTTACTAAGCAATCTATTGATTTCAGGAGTTGACTCGTTAGTCAGCCTTCTATGTTCCGGAAAAGAAATCAGGGCCTTGCACTTTTTTTCATCCTCATTTCCCTTTTGCATGATTCTCTTAGCTTGCTTGATGGACTTCCGATTCTTTTAAAATACACTCCGAGGAGTCTCTGAAAAAACATGCACATTGCTCAAGACAACATCGTAATCTTTAAACTCTGTGTCCACATTTTCCAAGTGCTTTGATAATATCATCGTGGATATCTTGTGGATAAGATTATTAGTGAACACAAGCTCTGAGAGTAACCAATATCCTTCACTGAAGAAGAGTAATCAATCCTCCAGGAAGATCCGGCTAGTTGTGTTGTTTTCTTTGTTGTTATTGAAATTGTTGTTGGTTATGCTGCTATATTGAAATTGTTGGTGGTTATGATGCTATCTCTGCTTCTTCTACCTTTTCCCTTGACTGGATAAAACCCAGTGCTGACTGTCGCATTCCCATGAAACCCTAGAGTTGTAGCGTAGCAGAAGAGGATGGAAACGGTGCATGCCAACTGAAAAAAATGTTTGTTGTTTTTTTTCTTAAATTGTAAGCTCACACGGATAGTTTACTCTCGGCCCTTTCTTTATGCTTGACTACTGGATGTTCCCTCGCCTTCCTTCCCTCCCCTTCCCAACACTAGGAATAGAAATGTGTGTCAGTCATAAGTCACTAGACGACAATGGGAAGCATAAACTCGATCAAGCATATGCTATTGAGTCAAGCCTTAACAAGAGCATATTCTGGGTGGATTGATCATAATCAAAGCACTATTGTTACGCCCTGCACTCATCTTGTCATGACCATCTAATTTACCAAAAACATTCTCTGAGTTACATAAAAGCTGCACGTCAATAATTTTCAGTTCATATTAACAGGTGTATGATTTTGAACACGTATATGAACACTTTGGAGGCACGTATATAAACACATTTGGTGGCACACATTTATCAAATTCAATACTTTGCTTTGTGTTAGATTCTTCTACTTAATGACCACTTTCGTTAAGAGACAAATCCTTCGAATATTTAATTCATTAAACACCAAACATGGGAAATTTTTAGCAAACTTAATACACAAAGACATTTATTATCTCTGACACATTATTATTATGACAGATAGTTTTCACCTTAAAAACTGTGAAGGTAATAACAATTAATTAAAAATTTATATAGTAACTCTAAAGTTGAGGTGATTACCCAATCCGTTGTTTAACATTTGAAACCATATACATTGAATTGTCACCCACTTAAGTCATTCCAACAAGGTGCGAATTTTAAAATACGAGCATATACACTGTTGTGACAATGCTCAATCCCAAAAGACAGATTATTAAGGAGTTTTTTTTAAGATGATCAATTATAACATTCTTATTGCCCAGATCACAAGTTTTTCTTATGTCCAACTTTGCACTCCAAGATCGAAAGAAAAACTATACCATAAATTATTACCAATCTGATAAGCAACTTCAGAATTCAGATCCCGTGAACTTTCAGATATCAGTAGAACATGTCAATGTTAGGTTTACCTTTTGTGAAATTTTTAGAGAATTTGTTAGCTCAGGAAAGGCAAGACAGTGTCATTCTATGTTACATCAGCGAGCATTGTATAACTTTATCCATCAGATTCAAACACATGTTATCACATTCAATAAAGTTTATATTTAAGCAGATTTGTCCACTCTCTATGTTGTGTGATACGAGAAATAGATTTATGCCATCTATATCCACCAGAAAATCATGAAATTTACTTGTTATTTAGACAATCAGATTAAAAAACATTCAGGATTATTTATCAGTTCTTAACCCTCAATAAAATCATCGCCGGAAACTTCTGAATCATTTGCCTATTTAATGGAATATTCAGTGAACTGTGGCATCTTTTGCATTTCTTAATATGACTATACTATAAAGCAATTAAAAAAATGTGTGAATCTTAGTGTATTGTTCGTGTATTCATGAATCATACAACAATTAATTAAGAAGTTATATTATTGTTTTTATTTCACTGTATTTAGTTCATCTTATAAATAATTCAATGTTGCATACACTTCACCGCCTTTCACCGCTTGAGTCTTCACTTCCTTTCACCAGCACCACCATAGTTATTCCTTAGCTTGACTCTTCACTTCCTTTCACCAGCACCACCATAGATATTCCTTAAACATGTACCATAGTTATTTCGTTAACCAGCTAAGCACCATCATAGCTATTCTGTAAACCAACACCATAGCTATTCGGATAACCAACTTCACTGTGAAAATTATTTCTTTGTAGCCTAGCGATTCTGCAAGCTTCTTCTTCTACATAGTTGTTGTTGTCAACAACAACAAGACAATGAAGATAATCATCAACAACAAGACAATTAAGATCATCTGCGAAAGACAATGAAGATAATCATCAACAACAAGACAATTAAGATCATCTGCGATCAACAAGACAACAAAGATCAATTGCAGGCAAGCTTCTTCAAAAAATCTATGCTCTCGATTTCCAACAATTTTGTGTCTTTTGTTAATAGTATCTTTAATCTTCATATCACGTAATGAAATTATTGTTGTGTTTTTATTAGATCTAGTCATCTCTTCTATATCTTCTTACTTACCAAGTTGTGCCCAACTAGCATATTTAGTGTACAAAATATAACTTGAAGGATTCCAAGCTCACTTTTGCATTGTCAAGATCTCCCGACTTGCAAAGCTTTGCAAATTCTACATATTTAATACAAACAATTCAAAATTTAGAGGGGTCCTTTCTCGGGTTCCCATATGCTCTTAATTTACTGAAATGTTGATGCAGATTCACTGTTGGTCAAGAGATTGCAACTTTTCTTGTTTCATGCGAACTACTACCCAAGGTTTGGGAAGAGTCTATTCGTGTAAACAATGCAGCAGAGAGTTTTGAAACAAACGAATCTCAAACCCATCATATTTGTGGGTCATTCTCAAGAGGGGAATTTGCAACCTTGGCCACACTATACATTCTAGGAAAGAGGTTAAGGTAAAGCTCATACAAATACAATGATGACACTTACATGCTACCTTTGGGATTTAATGACTCAAATTCTATTTAATTTTCATTTTCATTTTTCTATTTCATTTTGCTATTGCAGTCTTGTGCAAGAAATGGCCAAAAAAAACGTGTCTTGAGTAAGAAATGACCAAAAAAAATTAATAAAAGTTACTTGGTAATTTCCTTTTTATGTCAATGCTATGTACATTGCTTCCAACAATTTATTTCCTCCATTTCTTGTGCCAATTTCCTACACTGCTTCCAACAATTTCTTTCCTCCATTTCTTGTGCCAATTCCTATTGTTCTCCACTAATGGGACCACCACTTTCTCTATGCAAGAACCAATGATATATGTTAATGTGCTCTGTAATTCCTTCACCAGTTCCGTCAAATTTCCTAAGCTGCAATCCATATTCATGCATATTTTGTATAATGTGATCCTCGCCCCTAACTTCTCCCAATCCACTGGAGTGTCTTTCTCATTATCATTCTTTTGAGCTTCCTTAGCTTCATTTTCACTTTCTTTTGCAATCTCTTTAATCACTACATCTACCTCTTCCATTGTTGTAGCTGGAGATGGAGAACTGTTGACATTCTGTGCACTTTGTTTCCATGTCTTGAATTGTCTATCTGTTGCTTTACTAAGAAAGCTATTGATTTTAGGAGTTGACTCGTTAGTAGACCTTCTATGTTGCAGAAAAGAAATCAAGGCCTTGCACTTTTTTGCATCCTCATTGCCCTTTTGCATGATTCTCTTAGCTTGCTTGATGGACTTCCGATTCTTTAAAAATACAGTCCGAGGAGTCTCTGAAAAAACATGCACGTTGCTCAAGACAACATCGTAATCTTTAAACTCTGTGTCCACATTTTCCAAGTGCTTTGATAATATCATCGTGGATATCTTGTGGAGAATCTTATTAGTGAACGCAAGCTCTGAGAGTAACCAATATCCTTCATTGAAGAAAGTAATCAATCCTCCATGAAGATCCAGATGAAACAATTGCCTCTGCTAGTTGTGTTGTTATTGAAATTGTTGTTGGTTATGCTGCTATATTGAAATTGTTGGTGGTTATGCTGTTATCTCTACTTCTACTACATTTTCCCTTGACTAGAGAAAATCCAGTGTTGATTTCCGCATTCCCATGAAACCCTAGAGTTGTAGCGTAGCAAAAAAGGATGGAAACGGTGCATGCTAGCTGAAAAAAAAGTTTGTTGTCTTTTTTCTTAAATTGTAAGCTCACACAGATAGTTTACTCTCGGCCCTTTCTTTATGCTTGACTACTGAATGTTCCCTTGCCTTCCTTCCCTCCCTTCCCGATGCCAGGAATAGATATGTGTGTCAGTCATAAGTCACTAGACGACAGTGGGAAGCATAAAATCATCAAGCATATGCCATTAAGTCGGAGCCTTAACAAGAGCATATTCTGGGTGGATCGATCCTAATCAAAGCACTATTGTTACTCCCTGCACTCATCCTGTCATGACCATCTATTTTACCAAAAACAACCTCTGAGTTACATAAAAGTTGTGCGTCAATAAATTTCAGTTCATATTAACATGTGTATGATTTTGAACACGTATATGAACACTTTTGGAGGCACGTATTTAGCAAATTCAATACTTGGCTTTGTGTTCGATGCTTCTACTTAATGATCACTCTCTTTAAGAGACAAATCCTTCGAATATTTAATTCATTAAACACCAAACATTGGAAATGTTTAACAAACTTAATACACAAAGACATTTATTATCGCTGACACGTTATTATTATGACAGATAGTTTTCACCTTAAAATTTGCGAAGGTAATAACAATTAATTAAAAAGTTATATAGTAACTTTAAAGTTTAGGTGATTACCCAATTCGTTGTTTAATATTTGAAACCATATACATTGAATTGTCACCCACTTAAGCCATTCCAACAAGGTGCAAATTTTAAAATATGAGCATATACATTGTTGTGATAATGCTCGATAATGCTCAATCCCAAAAGACAAATTATTAAGGAATTTTTTTTTTTAATATGATCAATTATAACACTCCTATTTCTCATATCACAAGTTTTTCTTATGTCCAACTTTGCACTACAAGATCGAAAGAAAAACTATACCATAAATTATTATCAATCTGATAAGCAACTTCAGAATTCAGATCCTGTGAACTTTAAGATATCAGTAGAACATGTCGATGTTAGGTTTACCTTTTGTGAAATTTTTAGAGAATTTGTTAGCTCATGAAAGGCAAGACAGTGTCATTCCATGTTACATCAACGAGCAGTGTATAACTTTATCCATCAGATTCAAACACATCTTATCACATTCAATAAAGTATATATTTAAGCAGATTTGTCCACTCTCTATGCTGTAAGATGCGAGAAATACATTTATGCCATCTTTATCCACCAAAAAATCATGAAATTTACATGTTATTTAGACAATCAGATTAGAAAACATTCAAGTATTTATCAGTCCTTAAGCCTCAATAAGATCATTGCAGGAAACTTCTGAATCATTTGCATATTTGATGGATTATTCAGTGAATTGTGGCATCTTTTTCATTTCTTAATATGACTATACTATAAAGTAATTAAAAAAATGTGTGAATCTTAGTGTGTATTGTTGATGTATTTATGAATCATACAACAATTAATTAAAAAATTATATTATTGTTTTTATTTCACTGTATTTAGTTCATCTTATAAATAATTCAATGCTATGAAAGAGTATCAAGATTTTCTTTTTAAATATTTGAGGGTTGTTGCAGGCTCAAAATGAATTTAATGTCTTGATAATCATGTTTTTTATCATTATTCTTGCAAGACATACGGTCGATGCAACAACATCAAAACCACATCAAGATGGTAGTTTTAAATATATTGCTATATGATATATATTTGAAGTTTTTACATTTATAATTAATTTATTGGCCATTTCATTTCTCATTTGTTTTATTAAAATTGATTAGTTAATGTATATATTATAACTATAATATGGTGTCTTTGTCGTGGAAGAAAGCAAATATTTAAAAACCCTGGCAGAAATAGACCAAAGTAATTTAAAGATATATAATTCATCATCTTCATTATCATACTACCTACATCAATGTAATTCCGTATTAGTTCTACCGATTTTTGTGAAATAGCATCTCGTTATCGTAAAATGAATTTTATTGCACAAATAATACATTATCTAGTGCAAGAACATGCTAAATGGGATTCTTTCAACAAATAATACATTATCTAGTGCAAGAACATGATAAATGGGATTCTTTCAACTTTATGGTGACTAAGAGAAATGTGTGTTTTGTTTAATAAGTTTAATACACAAACCACCCATGCATGTGAATGTTAAATAGTATGTTTTTGTGTAGGAGAAGGTGGAGAAGCTTATTGAAAGCACGCATAATCTGTTATACGTTCCAGCATGTATGCCATGTGAATATCAATTCTCTTTATGATAAACTATGACAAATACAATAATGACAAATTTGTCAAACTAGGCAGGGACTAACTGCATCACAACTATTTCACTCTTTTTTTAAGCTATGGTTGTAAACATACTATTTCACTCTTTTTTTTTAGCTATGATTGTGGACATAGTAGCCTAACTATGTTGTAATCCTATATTTATATGACATAGCAACTAAGTTATAGTTTTCTTAGTATTATGGTTGTATTACATAACTATGTTGTAATCCTATATTTATATGACATAGTAACTAAGTTGTAGTTTTCTTAGTACTATGGTTATATTACATGCAAGTGCAAAGTAAATATTTGCATATCTAAATGTTTTATTATAAAGAAATAATCTGTGTACAAATATTATTATAAATAATGTTTTTGCATGATACTGTGTTATTTGTTGTGTTGACGTGTCTTTATTGTGTCAGGGTTTTTGTAAATGATGACCACCATTACGAATTAAGAGGTTGTAGTCATGATTTTAAAAAAAGGTATGAGTCATATTCCACATGTTCATATTTAAACAAATTTGACAAAAACATTATGTATTAATGTCCTCAAGTTGTATTTAGCGATCAAATTCCATGCATTCAAACATTATCAAAATAACATTAACTATTTTAGTCTTGATTTTGGTAGGTCTACATGTCTAGCAACTAATACCTTACACCCCAATGTTTTATTTCTAATAATAAAATCCAATTCTTCAAACCTCATAAGTTATATTTATGAAAAGGTCTCGAGTGTGAGGCATTGGAACATATAGTTGTTAAGGTTTAAGCTATTATTAGAGTTCTTTGCATTTCACTAGATAACAATAGCATAAGGCAAGATCACTAAGAAATACACAATCACAAGAGACACATCATTTATCCTGGAAAACC
>CBVK0102615976.1:0-10243 GCA_900067695.1 Picea abies
GGCAGGGCCGACTTCTCAATCTGGGTGGTTATAACCACCTTTAATATATTATGGGGCCGATTTCTTATTCTGCCTATTACAATTATGTTTTGACCAATCCGCAAAAGGGGATTTGGTCTTTTACAATAGCCAACATGATCAATCCACAATAGGGGATTGATCTAATGAATAATACAACAATAATAATTAGAAAACACTTTGTAGTTACATTATTTCAACAATAGGGGGAATGTGAATTCAACAATTCAAACCTCAAGGTGAGTTAGGTAACTTATATTTATGTAAAGTTCTCATTTTTGAGACACTGGAATACACAAAGAGAAAGGTGATTGCTACCTTATCCTGCAAAGTGTGACATTTTTCACTTCCTATGCATGGTCTTGCCAACCGTGACACCAAAACACACACCTGTCAAATTGAATATTAGTTTCATTAATCATTGCTTCATGTTCCTCAATATCCTTGCTGACATCTTTAACTCTTAGATTCATACTTTGAATCAAGTCAGGTAGGGTAGAATTAGATTCATGAAACATCAAGGGGACACTAGCCCTTTGGCACTATAGTCTCCTATAAAATGGAAGCAAGGAGGGATCCCTTGACCTTGATCCTTTAGAAAAGAAAGCAAAGTGAGATGTATGCATAGGTTGTGACTGTAGTGTTCTTATCCAATATCGACAGTAATCATGTGATGTAGCCAAGGTGTGGTATGTGTATCCAATGCAAGTAGGTGAGCAAGGAAGTAGTTTTCTTAGGCTCACTCTCATATGGTTCATCCTATGCATCCTTCCATTCTTGCTTGTTTATGTTCCTCCTTCCACCTACTCACTCTTCTTTCCCTCCCTTTGTGCATCCTTCATTCCTTCTCTTTACGACCACTATGCACAACACAAGGATCAATCTCTATAAGATCAATTCACTTTGGTCGATGCATGGAAAAAGAGGATTGAGCAAAATTCTTTCAAAATAATGAGTATACAGCTGTAATTTGCTTATGACAAATAGAGTCACAATGGATATCCTAAAATTAATGCAAGAGATTCTCTATACAATGTTTTGATTAACCTAACATAGTTCTCAACATAAATAAGTGTTTTGTAGATCATCTAAATGGGCCTCCCTACACCAACGAAGAAATTATAATTTTCTCAGTTCCAATGCCACACCACTTCCACCACCAAAATGAATACACATAACCAAATTCACTAGAGGGAAGCAAGTTGGTTAATTGGGACATGGTTGCAAAAATAGTTCAAGTTGATATTTCATATGTTGACACACTTAGTGATGAGAAAGTGTGATTTATGCATGTGTTTATGCTAGTCATTTGCTTATCCATGATTATTGAGGACATGCACTCCCAACCAACACAACAACGACTATAAATTCATGCTCCAATATCACAATGCAATGCTTCAAAATCCAGACAAGCAAAATTGCAGAAGGATAACTATTTTAATATAGAGGTGAAATGTTGAATCTCTTGCAATTGATTATGGACCCTAGTTTCATGAACGATATGTTGAAAGCTATAAATAAAGCATGGCATATTTTGGGTCACATGGATGTCCTAGTCCATTGTTACGCATGTGAAGATACTATTTACAAATCTTTCTATTTCAAAATCGGATTTGTTGGATTACACAAAAACTGAATATATATATGACCTAAAATCTTCAAGCCTGATAATAGGTATGGTCATATAGTTGCTCAAGGATCTTCAATAATTTGCAAACATTCTTCAATGAAAAAAGATTCTATTATCCAATGGTTGCACCTCGCTACTAGAGAAAGCATTGGGGTGAATAATACAAGCAATGCCAATGGAGCACGAATGAATGCAAACCCACTTGCTAGAGGTTTTGTTGGAAAATAAATGAAGCTTGTACTAGAGGGTTTAGTTGAAGAACAATGGTACACTACCAAATGATAGTTGCAACATGTCACACTCGCAACATGTTGTATGCCACAGGTGTAGCACCACTGTCACTAGCTCAGTATGCCATAGATGTGGCACTTGTGAATCCAAATGTTCCATTTATATAATTCTTAGGATTAAAACTTAGGCATGGAGCACTTCATGCATGGTTTACCATTTTGCTATTAATGGTTTTTTTAACAAAAACTAGGAGATTTATATTATCAAAAAAGGGCACGACAAAAACCGCTGAGGAGTTACAAATTCTTTCAAAATTCAGGCCAATCCAGGGCCTCAATTAAACCACTACTACAAGCTATTAATGATTGCCATAGATGTGGCACTTGTGAATCCAAATGTTCCATTTATATAATTCTTAGGATTCAAACTTAGGCATGGAGCATTTCATGCATGGTTTACCATTTTGCTATTAATGGTTTTTTTAACAAAAACTAGGAGATTTATATTATCAAAAAAGGGCACGACCAAAACCGCTGAGGAGTTACAAATTCTTTCAAAATTCAGGCCAATCCAGGGCCTCAATTAAACCACTACTACAAGCTACTAATGATTGTTTCAAATACTCAAATGAAAACTTCACGTAGAACAATGTTACTGAATACACTTGGAAAAAGACTCCGAGGAACAAAGTGAAGATGCATTGCATCTAAATTAACCTGTTGGGGAAGAGCTCACCTTTTTTACTGACTTGCGGTCCTGACTTTGTGTTACCATTGGTTGTGATCTGACTTGTGATTTCTACTTCTTTCTGACTACTTTCTAAACTTCATTTGCAGATGTTGAGGTAGTTGTGATGCCTATATTTCTTGGATTGTCTTGATCTAGAGCTTCTATTTTTTCTTGATCTGATACCTCAACATCATCAGCCTGATCTGCCCAGCTAGTTGATGGCTGAGGAGAAGATTGGATTTAAAGTCCCTCATCTAAAGCATGAGGGGAAGAAGCCTCTTTCTCCAACTTCTGAATGGATTCTTGGCTCGTGTCTTGAGATAAGGGAGTTGGATGAAGAGGAGGATATGAATGAGATGAATTTTCGCTGACTTGAGGAGGTTGTCTGCATTCCTTTGAGATTACTTGATGGTCGTCATTAGATCCCATCCACCAAGTGGATTTCCGAAGCTTTCTATTCTTCCTAGGCCCTTTGGGACAATGGGTTGCAAGATGACTCATTTCAAAATAAGATCCACAACACAAGGAAACTCTCTCATAGTCTAGTTTATGAGACCAAGAATATTTTTTACTGGTAAGAATTACTTCAGTTGGAAATCCTTTACTGAAGTCCATTTCCATGCAGATACGGGAAAAAGTGGAAGTGTTGTGCCTTTTAGTTTCACGTCTTGCAAAGTGGAACTTTCCCAAAGCCGAAACAATGGCTTCAAGAGAGGGTAAACCCCAAAAAAGCAAGGGCATATTGGGAAGTCCCACCCAAACATGAGTTGTGGAGAGAATGTCAGTGGCAGGATTGAAAGAAGGAGTCAAGGGTTTCATGCACAAACCTGAGTTTCCCCAAAACCATGGACCTGAGTTGAGAATCTGATCCTGATCTTCCTCAATGTCCAACTCAACAATGAAGAATCCTTTAGAAAAAGGATGAATGAAAGCTTGTTGTCGCATGATAGGGATCCAAGTAGTCGAGATCCAACTATTGAGATCAACTAACTTTGGACAAAAACCATTGAAGCGACAGACCAAAATCACGGATCTATAATATTCTTCCTCTTCCTCAACATCTTGTCCCATGGGAATGACAAGGGAAGGAGCAGAGTCCCATTGAACAACATCTTGAAAAAAGGCACCAGACAGTGAAATAGAAATTGGCCTAGACACAAAGATGGATGGAATGGCCCCATTGCCTAGCACACTTACAGAAATGAATGACGTTGCCACCATGACCGACGAAGAAGAGAGTCATGGGCTGTAGGCCTGGCTCGCACAGAGGAAATGAGCGACCAGGTTTAAACCCTAGCCGCCTCACACAAGGCAACGAGCGACTCCATCTATTGCAGTTCTGAAATTTTAATAAGTTTCTATTTTCCTATTAATGTTAGAGCTAGTGACAATGTTAATTTAGTTCACAATATCTAACTTTAATCAACTTCACAATTTCTTAATTGAAAAGTAAAAAATACCATAAAAAAATAAAATATACCTCAATATAAAACCAAACAAAACTATAAATCATTTGATTAGTTTACATAAAACATTGTAAAAAAAAAAAAAAAACTTAATTTTTTTTTTTTTTTAAATTAAGATAATGTAAAACTTACAAATTAATGTTAATATAAAGAAAAAAACTAATTCTTATATTTCTAACTTAAACAAAAAAAAAAAACTAATAAACACATAATAATAATAAATAAATGATGATTTGAAATAACAATTCTATAACCATTTTATTTTTCCACTTTTCTAAAGATAATGGATTTGTATATCCCAATTGTTATGAAAACATAATAGATTTGGATATCCATTCATATACCTTCACTATTTTATTCAACTACTTGTATATAGCTTTAGTGTGATCCATATGATATAAGTTTTTGAGTCTGATATAATAATTTTATTTAATTGTATTTATAAACATATTAAATTTGTATAAAAAAAATTTAAGTAAGATTGTATAAAAGTCTATCAAAATCAAAGAGTACAAAAACAACTACCATAGTTTCAGGTTGTAAACATTAAGTTGCCCTTGACGGGAAACTAGTTCAACCAGCCGAACCACTTTATAGCTTAAGTCTTAGACATCTACTAACATAATGAGAGATCAAAATTCTGGCCCCTAACGACAGCCGTTACAACAATGCAGATTGTAAGCATAATCAGAATAGCAATAATAACCATAGACAATTGCAGGAGAGGTGGCTAGAAAAAGGTGGCCATGCACAAACCAAGGCAACAAAGACACATGAGTGTATCATCGATATGGGTTGTAGTGCGGCCACATGGCTAGGTAGAAGGTGCCAAATGTTGAGTCCCCGAGAGGAGTCGACTCCTCCTCGACTGGTGTCTCGTCCAGTTGCATGGAGTCCTCCCACTATGGCGCGTTCCTCTCTTGTTGGTCATCTCTGGCTGGGATGGAAGCCCCTTCTCCTCGTGATCTTACTCGATGTGGTTCGACATTTCCAGTGAGGGAGATGTTGCCAACATTGGGAACGAGATAGTTGTTGCTTGGGTTGCCTCTGCTGGGGGATGAAGATCCCCTTGCATTGTTGCGAGCAAATGCAAGAGTTGAGAGGCCTTACCGTCCAGGGTCTCCAAGCATAACCAGAGGTCGTCCACATCCTGGCGCAAGTCAAATACCAGGCTCTACAGCAGTGTGAGGCTTGTCTGCCATTCACAATCCAAATCAGCATTGGAGCTGGTTCGAGAGTGATGTTGTTGCCGTGAATTTTGGCTAGCTTCTAACCATCCAACTAGTATTGAGCCTCAAGTAGCGGGGCTTGAAGCCACTGGGAGGCCGAAAAGTTAGGAGGAGCCAATGGGCCTGGATGTGAAGCAGAGGCCGAATTCCCGGAGGGTCCTAGGTTGTAATCCAGTGAGGTCCTTGAGCAGTCCATCCTCTCCATTCTGTTGGCAAGGGACGCAGAGAGGGGCGGGAGATTGGCTGGAGTTTGGGTCAATTGTGCCAAGGAGGAGGACGAGGTGGCCAATGAGGAGGAGGATAAAAGAGAGGGAGTGGGCGGGGGACGGAGGACCAGACAGGGTCTGCTTGGCTGCCAGGCCGACCCTCGTTTGGACTTTCCTCGAAGCCTGGGCATCTCTATAACACCGGGAGAGGGAAAATGAACCAGGAACAGACTGGGAGAGGCTGACAATAGACCAGGGAAAGACTGGGCAGGAGGTTGAGTTCTAGAGAAAATAACCAAGAAGGAATGAGCCAACCACAGCCCCTTAAGCAATTCAAATAACCCGAGGAGCTGGTGCAACTCCATAAATGACCCCACGCGCAGAGTAAAGGCCGAGCGATGGTGTTGGTCCATCGGATGGATGACAAGGCAGAGCAGGGCGCACTGAGAGTAACGACGCCATGTCTTGTGCGATATGAATTTAAAGGCATGAAGTAGGTGGGAGGAACAGACACGCGGTTGTCACGTGACCGGTGCCACAGAGACTCTCTCCTGACTGTTCTGCTCAACATGTGTTCTCCACTAACACCCCATCCAAGAAATTTTTTTTTTTAATTGTAATTAATTAATTTATTTATTAATATATTACTAAAATTTAATTATAAATTAAATTGAAATTAACAAAACCATATTTTTAGATATATCATTTTTATTAAAATGATAATAAACTCCTATATATATTACCCTACTCAAATACCCTCTAAACCATCACTCAAATGATTCCTATAAATTTATGTTAATAATGATAAACTCCCATATATTACCCTCTAAACCATAACTCAAGTGATTTGTATAAGGGATCATTATAAATGTATAAAATATAATTTAAAGAGTTTACTTTGCATGATTTAAATTTATGTTAATAATGATAAACTCCCATATATTACACTCTGAACCATGATTCCAAACCATGACTCTAGTGATTTGTATAAGGGATCATTATAAGTGTATAAAAGATAATTTAAAGATGATTTGTATAAGGGATCATTATAAGTGTATAAAATATAATTTAAAGAGTTTATTTTGTATGATTTAAAAAAAAAAAAAATTTTATTTAAGGGGATTTAAATTGGGCAATTGTTAATATCGAATTAACTAAATGCCAAATGTATAACAACATTGACATCAACAAGTTAACTAACCCTTTGGATTGCGACCCAATGATTATATATACTACATACTATCATTATAATATTTTTACGAGGAAATGGAAGAATGGGGAGTTGGTACCATACCAGCTCTTGTAAAGTTATCCCCATTCTTTAGTGGAATTTTTGGATTTTTTTCTGAGAAAATGGAAGAATGGGGAGTTGGTACCACACCGGCTCTTGTAAAGTTATCCCCCTTCTTTAGTGGAATTTTTGGATAGAAAATAGATTCATTGCTAATGACATAAATGATTGGTAATTGCAACAGACTAATCATAAGATGGCTAATCATAATTAATTTTGAGATCTTTGTGGATTTAGAAAAAAACATTTATCAATTAATTTAATCCTTGTAACTTACAATTATATATATAGAGAGAGAGAGAGAGACACAAGAATTTTCTATTGATAGAAAACATGATAGAAAACATATTACATTTAGTCACATATACTATAAGGTTTGTTCATACATGTATGGTTTACTATGACATTTAATGACTCATAAAATTGATAAAGATGTCGGTTTTTTTGAAATGACTTTTATTAGTCCCTGTCGTAGGCATAGAGGGACTATAGTGATCGATAATTTGTTGACTACATATTAGTTTGTCCTTTGACCCGAAATATTTGCACACTACCTATTGTTGGAGCTATGGAATTAAAAGCATATATTTTTATATAATAAAAAGTACCATATATGTACTGATTTGATTGGATAAGATATTGGAGGTCTTATTGCCGGCTTCGCTATTCCCAATGTTTTATATGGTAACATATCCAAACTTTTTCTCGTATACAATATTTTTTAATCATATATTTTTCCTCTATATTGCTTGAAGGTGGATTAATGCTAGCATTAGTTCGAATGTTTGTATTAGCATTTTCTGCTAGCTGAATATATCCGTAAGTTTTGATATTTACTAAGCATATTGAAATGTTTTGATATCCAAGCTTTATAGTGATTGAGAATTCCAAAGCTTATAGCGTCTTTGCCGGATGTATTTTTGTTGAAATGTATTGACACTTATTCCGAGATGCCTTAATAGGCCTGACAACTTAAATGTTTAAATGTTTAATAGGCCTTTCTAGAATGTTCCCACATTCAAACAAACAGAATAGCTAGAGAAAACGAGGGAGTCTCCACTGCATCGGTTGAAGAGGATATAGAAAGGTGTATGCTTGTACTGTTGTTTCATATTGTGTTGTTTTGTATTTCATTTATGGTATGTATATGTGTTCAACTAGTTTATTATATGTACATGTCGTGTGCCTTCCTACATGGTAAGTTATCTTCATTACATGCCTTCCTGCATACTAACCTGCTTCGCTCGCTATGTTTTCACTGCATTGCTACATTTAAACAAACAGAATAGGTGGAGATGACGATGGGCTCTTTCGCAGGTAATTAACCCTCTTTCTCTTTCTTTTACATGTTTGTCTTCATTCTAAGTTATCTTCAATACATGCCTTCCTGCATACTAAGCTAGTTCATGTCCATTGTGTTTTCACTCCATTGCTACATTTAAACAAACAGAATGGTTGGACAGGACGATGGACTCTTTGGCGGGTAAATAGACATGTTTCTCTTTCTTTTAGATGTATGTCTTCATACTAACTTGCTTTCATGTGCATTGCATATTCGACGTTCTTTCCTTGGAAAAAACAGGTTGCTTGGATAGGGAGATTGTTCTATGCAAGAGCAGAGGGTTTTGTGGTACAATCTTCTAAAAGGTATACCAAGTGTGTTGGTAAATTAAATATACAAACCGGGTGGGGGCATATAGTATTAGACTTGAAAACGATGACTTGGTAGTAATGGGCCTTTCTGCCCTCCCTATTTCTACTTTTTTTCAGTTTTATTATCCCTTTTGTTTTCTAATTCATCTACTTAGTGTGCTTTCTGAAAATTCCTTCGTGCACCGGTTGGTGGACCAACGAATTCACATTTGTGGTCGTGTTTCTACCTTATTCCATAGTTACCCACTTTCTTGATTGCGGGTGCCAGGCTGGCAGGTTGAAGATTGCTCCCTTGGCTTCCGAGGGTCTACGATATACAGATTGGCCATGGTGCCCCACATTCACACCCTGTTTATTGTTAAACATTTTTCCAGTTAAAAAAATCAGATGCATATAGTTTTACGGTTATTTAGTCCTTCTGATCCACAATATACATTGCATATGCTTGTTTAGTCTTGATGTTCATCTGCACATGCTTGCATAAAAAAAAGTTGGACTAGTGACATGGGCATGAGCAGTCAGTCATCCCAAACATCAGCAGACCGACAAGGCCAAAGGTAAATATGCATATGCTCTACTCTTACTATGTTTACTAAACAAATATCCCGTGGTATATATTCATTTATGGCATGGCGGATATGCTGATGTCATCTGCAATACATGGTTTGCAGCTTGCAAGAAGTATCAAGAAATACGAGTGAGACGTCAAACACGTTGCATGTTCTGCAGACTAAGAGGTGTGGTTACGAAACTCTGGCTCCATAGTTCATCAAAGCTATGCGTGTACTTTTGTAGATTTATGCCAGTGAAAGAAGAATCCAAAAAAAAAAAAAAAATGTGCACTACCATTCACTTTAGTTTTCATGTTCAAAAATGTCATCAGGTCTAGAGTTGTGACATCCAAAGTACTGTCAATAGAGGGCTTAAACAGTTGTCGATCTGGAGAAGTGTTCATCGGGGACATAATGGTTGTCTATGGCACCTACTTGGATAAGGCAAACAAAAGTAGATCCATTATGCGTGCTGACATGACACATAAGGAGGCAATGATGATAGTGACACTGACTGTTCCTCCACAACTTGTCCAAAAATATGCATAAAAGATATTGCCGCGTAATTGGATATCCATTACAAATTTTAATATATTGCCCAAAACAATATATGACCGTGGTGATTGCGATCGAATTATTTCGCTGAACGAAACAAACATTGTGGAAAAAATTTATGTTGTTTGTTCAGAATATCGTTTCGTCCTAGATTTGACTATTAGCCAGCTTGCACAGAGCACTGAAATTTACCCAATCAGAATGATTGGGGTAGCTGTCACATTGGCGAGAAAATTTGGCTCGCAACACATTCTCCATATAAAATATGGAGAGTCAGACAACAACAAGGCAATGGTACCACTTTTCATACTCAGTTTTGTCCTTTACTTTCGCATGTGCATGTATCTCGGATAAGTTACACAAATATTGCACTGTTCCATGTTGTAGCTACAATTGTTCGATACGTATTCAGATTTGTTTTCATCAATGGAACAACAGTTGCATAAAGGGCAGATTCCACTTATGTTGTTCAAAAACATAACAAAGAAGAGGGATGTTAGAGAAAGGATCTTTCAGACAACCCAGGCAACGTTTGTAACAGAGTTGCCAGCAGATATAGTAGAGGATCTGAACAAACTAGCTAGCTCTACAACTGTTGTGCTTATACATCCACAAAATCATCCTCACTTTGCTTATAGAAATATCCTTGCACAAATTTCTGCACCTGTTTACTTCTTCTTCTTT
>CBVK0102616052.1:0-15038 GCA_900067695.1 Picea abies
GAAGTCATTTTAACAACAGGTAAAAATATTTCATCAAAATCGATACCTTTCTTTCGTGCAAACCCCTTTACAACAAGACTAGCCTTGTACCACTTTTCTTCTCCATCTTCTTCCTTTAACATGTAAACCCATTTATTCTGCAATACTCATTTTCCCATAGGCAACTGAACCAAGTCCCAAGTCTGGTTATTTGCCAAGGAATCCATTTCTTTTTTCATGCCTTGATCCCACTTCTTTTTGGTGTCTACCTGCATTGTCTCTTCATAACATTCTGGTTCACCAGAATCAGTCAACAATAAATAATACAATGAAGGAGAGTATCGTTCAAGGGGTATACTTAACCTGGTAGATATTCTAACAACACTTGCAAGTGTTTGAGGTACATGCTGCAACTATTGTTGTACATTTTGATTTTCAGGTTCCTTTGGAATTTCCTTTTCAGTGATTTCATCAAGCACTGTGTATTCTTGTTTTTCTTCTTCTCGTTTCTTTCCCTACAAGTGATCTTTGTACATGACCTTTTCATTGAATATGACATCTCTACTCCTAATGATTTTTTTATTTTCATAATCCCATAATCGATAACCAAAATCATTAACACTGTATCCAATAAAGGTACACTTCTTTGATTTAGACTCAAGCTTTGTTCTATTTTCTTTTTCAATATGGACAAATGCTTCACAACTGAAAGTTTTCAAAAAAGAATAGTTTACCTTTTTTCCTATCCATTCCTCCTCTAGAATTCTACCATCCAAAGAGCTTGAAGGTCCTCTGTTTATCAAGTAAACAACAGTATCTACAACATCTACCCAGAACTGTAAGGGCAAACCGACATGCAATCTCATATTCCTTGCAGCTTCCATGATTATCTTGTTCATCCTTTCTGACACACCATCTTCTTGTGGTGTTGTTGGAACTATCTTCTCTCTACGAATCCCATGGTATGAATAATAATCATCAAACTCCTTGCTACAATATTCACCTCCATTATCTGATATGAGACACTTCAAACTTTTTCCTATCGCATTCTCAACTAAAGCTTTCCATTTCTTAAAAGTATCAAAAACATCAGATTTTTGTCAAATGTAATAAACCTGAGTTTTTCTAGTTGCATCATCAATAAAATTACCATAATAATGAGAGCCACCAAAATATGATACCTGATTTGGTCCCCATACATATGTATGCACAATATCTAACCTTTCGTTCTTCTTTTCTTTTCTGAATCTGAGAAATCTAACTCTCTTATGTTTTCCATAAACACAATGCTCACAGAAGTCCAAATCAATTTGTTTAAGATCTGGCAGAAAATTTATTTTGTGAAGTATATGCATACCCTTCTCAATCATGTTTCCAAGCCTATGATGCCACAGTGTTGTATCCACTCCTATAGAAGCTAAAGAGATAGAAGAGTCAGTATTACCAGTACATAAATACAATGTACCTACCTTTTCTCCATTTGCTATCACCGATGATCCTTTGATGACCTTCAACGTCTTATCTATAAATATGGATACACAACCTTCACTTGCCAACTGCCCTCTTGAAATTAATTTTTTCCTTAAATATGGAACATGTCTTACCTCTTTCAAAAACCATCGGTTTCCACTGTTTTGCTTTATTTTTACCTTTCTCATTTCAACAATTTTGCAGGGCGCATCATAACCCAAATGAACCTGTCCAAAATCACCTTGAACATAATCTAAAAAATGTTTCCTATGGGGTGTGGCATGAAATGAATCCCCTAAATCTACTACCCAAGACTCAGAAATATTATCTATAGAAAGAATCAACTAATCTTGTAACACATCACCTGTTACATTTTCTTCCTGATTTCTCTCCTCTTTTCCATCTCTTTGTTTCTTTGGAGCTCTGTAGTCTTTCTTCAGATGTCCTTTCTTCCCACTATTCCAGCACTCTATCTTTCCAAGTTTGTATTTGGATCTTCCCTTCCTAGAATTCCCACGGTTCCTTGAGCCCTTTCCTCTATCCTTTTTTCTTCCCCTGTTCTCCATTTTCAATGCATTACCCGATGTCTCACCTGTGCTTTTCCATCACATTTCCTCACTAAGGACAACACCAACAAAATCATCAATTTTTAAAGTATTTGAACTAGAGACAGAGTTACTTACAACCATGACCAAGGCATTCCATCTTTTTGGCAATGAGCACAAGATTAGAAGAGCCCTAACCTCATCATCAAAGTACACTTTTACAGAACTTAGTTGATTAGTAACCATACTAAATTCATTTAAATGATCTACAATAGACCCACCTTCTGACATCTTCATATCAAATAATCTCTTAATTAGAAATACCTTATTAGACGCTAAGGGTTTTTCATACAGTTTATCAAACGTGTCCATCAGATCCTTCATTTTATTTTCTTTCAAAATATTGAAAGCCACCAATGCTGCCAAGCTCATCTGTATCGTTCCTAGAGCCTTTATGTCAATAATCTCCCATTCTCCATCCTTGTTGGTCATCGAATTCTTTGCTACTCTGCCAAATGGTAGGAATATATCCTTCTGATAAAAATAATCTTTCATTTGCATCTTCCATAACTGGTAGTTTTGGCCATTAAATTTCTCGACCCTAAACTTTCCATCTTCCAACATTACTCCCACTCGAATCAGGAACCCTCTTTTTCTGCGAGTTACCTTTCACTCTGATACCAATTGTTAGAAAGATAGGACCACAAAGCAATAAAATAAAACAAATGCGGAAACAAAACATAGAAGATACACAATAAAATAGAGACACAGATTTATGTGGTTCACCCAGTGTGGGTTACGCCCACCAGAGAAATTGCCAGGTCCTTCCTTTATTATTATCCAGCAAATGAAGGGATACAACCTCCAAAAAAACTCACTGTAACTTCCTCTTGTTTCTCTCACAGTCTTCTCTCTCAGAATACAATACTCTCCATAATGCATAGTTGCAATACATTTCCCTCATAACAAAGGGTTTCCTTCTAGGGGAAAAAACCCTAACATAATTTCTACTGTTATATCTGTGACCTTACAATGAACGGTTCATATTTATAATGAAATTACAATATACATTTACAAGGCAATTTTTTCTTCGGGGGCTTCACACCCAAACCCTCCAGCTAGGGGGATATCCCCCCGAGACCCCACATAAGGGGTAGCCCCCCTCTGCACCCCCCCGCATGGAAGAGTGTACATACTTCTGTAGTGTAAATTATTCATGGGGTATAAACACAACTGAAAGAAAGGACCTTTGAATCAGGAAGATACTCAGGATCCACAACCAACACTACCCTCTTCGAGCTCTAATTTCTATTATTGTCCTTCACTCTTTCTCCTTTCATCTTCTTTCCTTCCTCCCTTCTTCACTGCTTCTCTCATTACTTTTAATAGGATGCACTTGGAAGGATAACAATCAAAGTTGTTTATTTCACCTTCCCATGATTGTGCCAAAAGACAAAATACAATGAAGTAAAGAAAACATGTGTATTTACAACATTTACAAATATTTTCCAAGATCTAATTCAGATCACTTTTAGGGTTTTCCTTAATGTATTTCTCATTTTGGTATATTGTAGAGGAAACTGAAGGGGTTGACCCTTGTCTAATTTGTTGTTGACAAATTCAAGTGGACAAATTGGTTAAGGTGGATTCATATAAATAGTCCACCTTCTAATTTCATTTTGACCATCCTAATTTCTCACCATTTGTGAGAACATGTTTGAAATTTTCAGCCTCTTTGGCTATCTTTCTCTTCTGGACTAATGTGATATGCTTGGAGGATTAAATTGTGGATGCTTTGTTGATTTTTGAAGAGGAATTTATGCAATTATGGTTTGTCTCTTGGTTTCTTGGCTAAAGTAAGTCTTTTATATGCAATTTATATTTGTGTTGTTATGTTCATGGTGAATCTTGCTACTTTATGCTAGATCTCATTCTTGGTAAAACCCTAAGAGAGGATCATAACTGATTCCTCCTCTCACAAGGCTATTCTTCTTCAAAATTGGTGAAATTTCCTTGCTAGGATTTGCATCGTAGATCCCTTAAGTGTTAGAACTTTAGGATTTTATCCCTAGACACTTGATTTTATCCTAGTTGAAGTATTAACAAGGGAGAAAAGGTTGATAGAGCCAAAACTTTATTGCACTCTAACAATCATTCTCTTTAAGGTTTAAACCCTAAGGCCCTAATGTGATAGAAATTTATATTTTAATCCTTAGCTCCTAGTATCTACTATTTCACTCTTCAAGAATTGTTTTATTTTAAGTTATAAAGACTCCTTATCCCTCAAAGGCACGGATTTTACAACTCTCTTGTGGTGAAATTGATCGAAAAACATTATATTTCAACTCTCTTAAGCTCTCTACTAACTTTTCTAACATTAAAACTCACTAACTTACTAGTAAATTTGTTTTTGTTGAAAACATTTTCTACAATCTAATGTACCTAGCCACCTATAGGCTGTCCATGCTACATAAAAAATTTCATTTCAAAATTTCTTTCAAATTTCTGATAACAATTAATTAATTGAGAAGCATGAAAGAACACCATAACAACACATGCAATAATCAATATTTATGCTACATCATATGACAATGTTTAAACATGCCATGCACAAAAATAATCATCAAGAAGGCACATTAAAGATAGATATCTCATAGTTATTAATTCAATACACAACAAAAATAAAAATATGCAAGAATAGAAACACATCACATAAAAAAATTATCTTTAACAAAATGCTTCACCAACTAGCTACAAACCAAGGACGTTACACCCAACCGTAGACATTGTTGTTCCAAGTCTCAACAATAATGTCACCCTCGAGCCAGGGCTATGAATCCACAAAGATGGTTCCAGGGTTTAAGTCAGCTTTCCAAACTAGTCATCACTCAAGCTCTTATAGGTTTCTCAACGCACATAAATCCAAAGTATACCAGCTATATTCTCTCCAGCCTACACAACCCAAGAGAATGGACCCCATTCTCTGCCATGCAGTCCCTCATAATATCCACCTCCTTCTAGGGATCCAGTGAATATGGTAAATAATATTCATGTTGGGACTGTTAGGATTCACAGTTCTGAGAAAACATTAATACATGCTAATGCATCTTAGACATGCATGCATTAATTCATGCCTAGAATAGAATAACATTCATTATAGCCAACAAAAATATGGCTCCACTCCAAAAATTCATTTTTCTTTCCCAAGACAAGATCAAAAGGAATGAGGAATAATGAATTGGTGAAGGAGTCAATGGAGAGATTGAAAAAAGTGAAGAGTGTGAAACCCCCAAACAACCCAAATATGGATTTATATATTTCTTGGAATTAAAGAACCACATCAACTTCCCCCAAGAATCTCATGTAACTATTATTCTTCATTATAAACAAAATGGGTAAATAATATATAAAATAAATACTTATCTCATCAAGCCCCATCTCTTGTGGAATCATAGGCCCCTATAACTCTTGTCATTATCCATATAGTATCTAGTGATGTATTTTATTATTAATAATGATGAAAACATTACATTTCTTAGGCACATTGGTCACTTTTAATTGTTTTTCCACTCCAACCTTTCATAAATTTTTAAAATGCATTATTTAATATGGGGACTCAAAACCGGGGTATTACATTCCCATCCCCCTTATTTTGGCATTGTCCTTAGTGCATATACAAGGCATAAATGAAAATATCAAAATTATTGTCCTCGATGCATATACTGGGCTTATTCTGTACATTATCTCAAATGGACCACATAATCTAGCTTCTAGCTTTGTACAACTACCCAAATTCAATGGGCTCTTCTTGGGATTTGCTTTCAAAATCACATGCCCCTCCACTTAAAATTCTCTAGCTGTCATGTTCTTATATGCATAACTTTTTTGTCTATCTTGAGCTGCCTTTAAATTCTTCTTAATTTTAACCACTTGGTCTTCCATATCCTTGATCAATTCTAGCCCAAGTATCACTATGTATGCTAGGTTTTCCCAACTCACTAGAGTATTTCATGTCCTACCATACAAAGCTTCAAATGGGCTCATTTTCAATGAATCTTGATACCCATTACTATATGAAAACTCAACGAAGTGTAATTAATCTTCCCACTTAGATGACTTATTCATCACATACATTCTCAACATGTCTTCGATTATTTGATTGAATCTATATGCATTCCCATATGACTAGGGATGGTATGTTGTGCTAAGGTTTAAACTTGTACCAAATCCTTTAACAAATCCCCTCTAGAAATTTGAAGTAAACATCCCATCTCTATTTGAAACAATTTCCTTAGGTATCCCATGCAACCTAAAAATCTCCCTGATGTAAATTTCTGCAATATTAGTTGTTGTATGAGTCATTTTTCCAGGAAAAAAATGAGCAACTTGTTATCACAAAAGTTGTATGTTGGGAAAATGCTGACCCAACCACCAAGTGGCAACAACTTAAGGACACTATACCCAATATCACCTTGATATAGGTCCCATTCTTCGAGGGTGACTAGGTCACTCTAGGGAGGTGATCCCAGTGACCTTAGGGGGAATGAAGGGGAAAAATGGAAATGAAAAGACTGAAACCCATATAGTTCAATATTATATATGGAAATGGAAGGTTTATAATGAGTTGTAGGTTATATTGAGGTTTCCAAAGCCTTTCATGAATTGTTGAGAAGTTGGTACCTGCCCGAGAACAAGAAAAACCACTACGGAGTATAATATGTTAGTTGGATCAGCAAGTTAGGCTTTCTATCCCTCATTTTAAGAAATGAAAAAAAGTATATATCAACATTAGAACAATTACTAAAGCATCTAGAAACATTTCTCAAAGTCAAATGAAATATGCTTGAAACAAAGTAGATAATCACTAGAGAATTTCTTGATCTATAGAATCATACTTTAGAAATGAACTATGGATGTCATAAAAGATGTGTGTAGAAATATTTTGCAGCCTTATTTCTGTAGAATGTTTTTTGTGGCAACACTAAATTTAGCCACTAAAACTTGCAAGAAAACCCCTAAAAAATTATATCAAAACAAGTATAATAAATTGGCAAATTCTTAGCAACTTTTGACGGTGAAAATATAAGTTATGAGTGACTTTAGGTTAGGGTTTCTATAGTGAAATTAAAAGGATTATGGCAGTATAAAACCAATACTTATTGTAGAAAATGTATCCAATCAAATCAACCCCTAGTTAGCTCAATAAGTGCGCCTAGGTTAGTAGAAGGTTAGGGTAGATTTTTAGGCCTAGTGTAGGGTTAATTTAGAAGATAATTAGAGTTAGTAGGCTAGGGTTAGATCAGACCTAATGGCCATACGTTAGTTTTACCACAACAACAAAAAAATTGTTGTTGAAAGGGGACACCTCAATTAGGCAAGGTAGCTCAAGGCTAGGCGAACAAAACTCAAGTGAGAGAAGACAAATACTTGAAACTTTCACATTTTCCAATGCAGGAATTTATATCTCCAATGAAAGATTAGTGACTTTAGTTATGGGTTAATGGGGTATTAAAGAAATATCTAGGACTTTTAAACCCTTTGGGGTGTAAATCCTCTTACTACCCAAGGTAAGTAACCTATCTAGGGTTTGATATTAAGGGGTTTAAATCCTCTTACTTCCTCAACAAAACCCTTACAAATAACTTTATAAGCTTGATAATTGTGGTGGAAAATAGGATAGGGTGTTAGAAAAACAGGACCGTGGAGAAATAAAATAAAACAAATGCAGAAACAAAACACATAAGACACACAATACAAGAGAGACACAGATTTACGTGGTTCACCTAGTGTGGGCTACATCCACCAGAGAAATTTCTAGGTCCTTCCTTTATTATTATCCAGCAAATGAAGGGATACAACCTACAATAAACATGGCTGAAAGTAAAAGACCTATAAATTAGGAAGATAATCAGGCTCCACAAACAACATAGGGGTGTATATCCTTATACTCCCTATCTATCATTAGCCAAAAACAACCTTAACTTTAATTATCAATGATAATAACTAAGTAAAGAACCATACCAATCAATAAAAGTCGTTAACATGCCAATGTAAACCACCACAATAAGCTAGAAGTGACCTCTAAGAGATAGTGCATCATCATCATCATCACCATGACCAAATAAACCATTCCATATCACATGAGAGAAGAAGAACTCCAAGTGTAGAGAAAATTTCAGTACAAGTACTTCTCACAAGAGGGAGAGTTACGTTAAAATGTGATATTATGATCTCTTATTTATACAAAATGTCACTAAGATAGTTTTTCCACATAACATTAGGGTAAAACACAAGACTAGGGGTCAATAACCCTAATCTTGCCCCTTTTACAAAAAAATATTAAACAATTTACTTAAATTCTACTTTTACACAAAGGAAACCCTAATTTAGAAAGACATCACCCCTTTAGGGGACGTTTTGACACTAGTAGAAAGTCATTGTGGATGGAGGAGTGTAGGAAGGCTTCCCAAAGACACATGTCAAGCATCCAAGCCACTTCCTTCATGATCAAATCCTCAATCTCCTAAAATCATCCTTGTGCCAATGCATATCAACCTCACCACCAAACCCTAACCCCCCTATGTGACGTCATTCCTCTAAAGGTGACATTTTTCCTCTTCTAGAAAAAAATGTTTGTCTTGTTGGGGATAGTTTATATCTCCCAAGTCATCTTATAGACATCCAAGGTTTCGTCTCTCTCATCTAGCATGTGGAACCTTGGCATCCACATGTGGGATCCAATCCCCATGGAAGCCCAAGCTAGGCTTGTTCCTCCAAAATTGTCTAGCAAATAGGTCCTGCAAAGACAAATAAGCACACCCTCCAAGGATGTCAAGTCATAACATCATGATAAATAAATCAAATCAGTAAATGGACCACCTAAGCATGTGCATCAAATTTTACCATATCAAACAATTAAGTGTGCAAAGACATTATGCGACTTGTGAAGCTTGAATATGGGAGGGTTGACGGGTTGTCCTATTGGGTAAACCTTTCCCTAAGTCAAGGAGAGTTTACAAGATATCCCTCTATAAACCATGTAAATTTGGTGAAGTGGCTAACGGTCAAGACTCAATGGGCATGGGGATCATGAAATACAAGGGCTTGTAGTGATGCATTCATGGGTGCTTTTGTAGAGGGTGTGTGGTACCTTCATTTGCAATGCACCTTTTCCAAGCCCATTGTTCTACCATTCTTTGTTTTTTTCATTATTTAAGGACAAGTTGAAGGACACTACCCTGGCGTGGTGTCTAGATAATGACATTGTCGCCCACAAACACCAAGTGGAAATGAGAATGTTGGCTCGTGATGAGACCCCCTTTCTCTTAGCCATGCAACTGAGAGTCACTGCCCTAGTTTGGTGACCAGATGATGACAATGTCATACCATTAGATATCCATGGATGTGATAGGTCAGGTCGTGATGAGACCTCCTATCCTTCAATCTACATTTCAAGCATTTCTTTATTATATTGTGGGTCCCCTTTTATTCAAAGATAACCATTTCATTGCTTTCTTGGGTGATCCCTAGGCGAAGCATCTGGAAGGTTTATATATGGATTTTATCTTTTACCCAACACCAACCCCTCTAGGCCTTTATCCCCTTCTTCCCATAGAATGAGGGACAACCCCTTCTTGGGTCAATACACCCTAAAATCCCAAGAGATAAGGAAATAGAGGGGAATAATGATGGAAAGTGGTAAGTATGGTCGGGAATGGTATGGTGGCTCATTAAGGGATTTTGTAGTAGCAAACCCATTCCTAAAGAAGACCACTTACTAGGGCACAATGTCAACCACCAAGGTGAAGCAGGGCAAAAGGCATAATGTCCAAGCACATATCATGAAATCTAGAGCAATCTAAGATATAACATAATCAAATGGATTAGGTATTGAAATGATGCTCACCATAATATTGACTTGTACCTCATGTAGCAAGGCCCACTGCCTTCCGCAATCCAACTGGTGGGGTGGATGCCATCTGTAAACCTGTGACCATATGTGGTGGTGAGTGGGTTTTCCATCTATGCAAAGGGTACTGCTTGTCATTGTTGATGATTGCAGCTATGTGAAACATTCTCCAGCTTACAAACCTGTGAGATGTGGATCATTGCAACTATGTGAGTCTTTCTCTCAGCTTACAAACCTGAGAGAAAGCCCCTAAGAAGGGTACGTGGTTCCTGCCTGAGACAAAGCTAGGAACGTAGAGATGACCTCCTCCATTCAGAGAGTTGAGAAGAACTCCAGATGATTATCCAGTGGGAAAAGGTGATTTGTTGAGTTAGACGTGCCTGTGGCTGAACACAAGGTGAATGTGTGAAATCCCAAAGTGTTGGGTGCATCATCATGTGAACAAGAATGAAGATGATGTATTAGCCTCCTCTGAGCAGCAGAGTTGACGAGAAGACTCCAGATGATTCTCTTGTATGAGGCAGTGGGAAAGAAGATCTGTAGGGTGGACGTGCCTGTGGACGAGCATAGGTGAACGTGTGAAGATCTGCTTCTTCTGTGTAATGCAGTGAACTAGAGATATGACATCCCTAGGGATGTGCCCCAAGTGGATGATCACTAGTGGGTGTATTAGATCCTTTGCTATATATTGTTCAAGAGTCAGACCTGCCTGTAACCCTAATTGTTATGTAAAGGGTATAGGTTGGCCCACCTTAATGTGATTAATAATAAATGTAAAAGATAATTAATCTGGTTAATATTAATTATAATATAATAATAATAATAATGTGACTTAGAGAGGTCGGCCCTGTTGAGCCAATAGACACTTCTGTTGACAGGTTTAGGTTAGTATAATTAAAGGTAAAATACCCATTGTGGAAACATATCTTTCACGTGAGTTTGGAAATTTCACCAAGTACATTTACTTGGGAAAAGTGCACACTTCTCTTGGGCGCTAGTCTTCTTTCAAAAATTTCCAATCTAAGCATGAAATCAATATGCAAGTAGAGAAAAGGGAAAATGAAATGCATCTAAACTAATATGATCAATTAAGATGCAAATTGGGAAAGCAATATGACCTACCTACTTACCTGGGGCATTGGCCTTGAAAAAAATGTCTGTCTCCTTGGAAATTATGTTTGAGGAGAGATCCATTTACTGGTAGTGGCATTTTCCTCCATTATATCATTGATAAGTAGAAAGAGTCTCTCCCAGACACTTGCTATATTTTGTAGGGGCCCAGCCAAAGACTGTCGAACTTTTGATGCATCCTTGGTTTTTCTCTTCTTTTGTCCCACAATAAGACTTTATCCCCTTCCTTGAAGTTTCTTTTTATTTCCTTCCGATCAAATTTTTTTAAACCATACACCAACTCAAAATGAGACTTTCTAGTGAAATTTTTGGTAGTCATGCGGTCATCCCATAGTGAATACTTAATTTTTTTGTCTCAACTTTACTTGTTTTCTCCAATGATCTTTTTCACAATGTTCATAATCTTTTTTTTGTTGGATTATTCCAACCCGTTACCTTGAGGATAATAATTTGAATAATGTGAATAAAAGAATCCCATATTTGAATAAAAACTCATTGAGCTCCATTGAGCTAAATTATTTGACGTTGTCGGTGGTTATCTTATTAGGGATACCAAATCTAGTAATAATATTTTCCTCAAGGAATTTCATTATGACTTCTTTCGTTTCTTTCTTTGTTGGGATGGATTCCACCCTTTTGGTGAAGTGATCAGTGGTGGTCAAAATCCCTTGGTATATTATACTAGATTTTTCTTTGAATTCGCCAATGAAATGCAGTCCCCATTGTTGAAAGGGTTCTTCCACAATGACTGATGTAAGGGAAAGGGAAGGAAGGTGTTGCTTGTTGGTAAAAATTGACACAATTGACAAGATCTAACATATTGATCTGTGTGGGAGAAAATAGTAGGCCAATAGTATCTTTCTCTTAAAATATTATGTCAAGTGGTGTGTGCTAAAGAATGGCCTCCACAATGTCATGCATGAATGTCAGTCATTAACTTATTAGCTTATTCTTTGTCAACACATCTGAGGATCACCCCATCTGGGTTCCTCCACTCGAGACCATCCTTTTTTCAAGAAATACTTCATATCCTTGATTCTTAGGGATATTCTCTTATGTTCCACTAAATGATCAAGACATGTGAGGGTTTTAATGTAATAAATGATATATGATTACCATTCATTGTTTTCAATCTCACTTGTGACAATGTTGACTTGTTCCTTCTCTCCTACTTCAGCAGCCTCTTGATTTCTTTCTGTCATCATTTTTTCCAGCCCTTTCCATTTAATTATCCTGGTTGGCTTGATATCGAAATAATATTCATTTATTTGTGAAACCCACTTTCCACTTGATCCAAGGCAATCTTGTTGTGATAAAACATCCTTCATAGTGGGGTAGGGGACAAAGGATTTGATCTGATTCTATCTGACATAAGTTTGAAAGTGTTTGAGAGACTTGACTAGAGAATAAGTTTGTTTTCTTGTAATGGTGTAATTCAATTATGAGTCTCTACAATTTTTTCTCATGAAAGTGATTGGTTGTTCATCCCCTTGACCATTCTTTTGTAACAACATCCCTGCAATAGTATCCTTTGAAGAAAAATAAAAAATGATGAAGGCTTTGGTAAAATTTGGGATAACCAGGACTGGTGCAATAGTTGTTTCCTCTTTGATACATTCAAAGGACATCTTACCTTCACTTTCCCATTCAAAATGAGCATCCTTTTTTATCAACTTGTTAAGGGGTTTAACAATTTTAGAAAAGATTGGGACGAATTTCCTAATAAAGTTAATTTGACCAAAGAAAGATTGCATGGATTTCTTGTCCTTAGGGAGAGGTATTTTCTTGATGGATTCAACCTTGTTGGGGTCTATCATGATTCCATATTTAGAAATGATATTTCCTAACTTACCCTTGTCAACAAAAAAAAATGATTTCTTAGGGTTGAGAGAAATGCCATACTCCCTACATCTCTGGAAAACAATTCTTAAGTGTTGGATGTTTTGTTCCCTCTTTTTAGAGATGGCGATCATATCACAGTGATATATATCTATAATTTTCCCAATCATATCTCTGAAATCTTATTCCATGGTACGTTGAAAATTATCTCTCGCGTTGGTGAGTCCAAAAGGCATTCTTAGATAGTAACTTGTAGGTTCCCCAAGGGGCGGTAAAATAATTTTTTAGTTGATCATCCATATTTACTAAAACTTGATTATATCCTGAAAAATCATCAAGCATGTACATCATCTGTGCACCTTTGACCGTTTGCAAAAGGTATTCCATGTTCACAAAGCTTGGTTTAAATTTTTGTAGTCTACACATATTCTAATTTCACCAGTCTTCTTCCTTACAATAACTGGATTAGATATCCATGATGAATATCTGATAGGCTCGATTAGTACTACCTCAACCATATTTTGTAAATCCTTTGGTACTTGTGGAGCAACCTTTGGGTTCATATTCATAAGTTTTTGTTTGAAAGGATTTGTACCATCAATGAGGGGAATAGTGTGTTGTATGATGTCTTCCCAGTAATCCCTCAAATCTTTGTAAGACCAAGCGAAGAAATATTTGAACTCTCTTATAAGGGAAATAAACTTTTCCCTTTCATCAAATATTGTTCTTTTACCAAATTTAATTAATTTCGGGGATTCCTTGGTTCCAATGTTGAATTCAACAATCTCGTCACTGATTTTTCTGAAATTTTCCCTTTACATATATCATATCGATAAAAAATATTCTCTAAGGGAACAATACCTTTGGCTAGGGGCCCATCAGCTACATCGATGATCTCAATATTTTCTCCCTTAGCCAATGGTTTTATTTGGGCTTCATAGAACTCTTCCTCATTTTGGAGAAAGTTAAGAATTTGACTGTCATCATAAAAATCTTTCCAATGTTCTAAGTTGTTAGGTAACGAGGGTCTGAAATTTACTTATACCTTTTAAATGATGATTTCTTTTAGAAGGTGCAAGGTTGAAGAAGAAATAGTAGGGTTGTCTACCAAGTGATTCTCTTCCCTAGGGATGGCCTCAATGGAAATTTTTTTCAAACTTATTTATGGCATCCCATACGAAATCCATGTACTTTTTCAACCTCAGGTTTTTAGCAATGAACTTCTTGTTGACTTGTGAAAAAATTAGGTAAGAATCTCCTTTTACATGTAGGGTCTTGATGTTCATATCGATGGTGAGGTTAATGCCTAGGATAAGGGCTCTGTACTCAGTAATTTTTTTTGTGCAGTTGAACTCAAGTATGTATGAGAAAAGGGTATTATAATTATCCAATTATCTTAAGACTATCCCCACACCTGATCATGTTCTTGAGTGTGCACCATCAAAATCTAGGCCCCGATATCTTCCCCTCTTTCTTCATCAATGAAACAAGAGTTTTCAAAAATGAAGGTGTTTCATATTCCTTCTTCTAGAACTTGAAGTTTTATGTTGACATGACCCACAATACTTTTACCTTTGGTCCTATCAGGGGGAGAAACTTTTTCTTCACCTTTGATGACTTTAACTTTCATTTCTTTGATAGGTTCAAAAACTTGTTGAATGTATCATGAAAAATTTTCTTCGGCTTGTTCTGTTGCTTGCCTCTTTTCGAAGTGAAATATTTCACTTGATGGGAATTTTTTTTTTCTAACAGTACCTCGCTTTCTTATATTAAAATATTGATCACGAGACAACTTTCCCTAGAGAAGGTTAGGTTAATATTTCAGGGATTCGATGAATTAAGAAGAACTTTGAGGATCCCAACAAATATTTTTGACAATACCATTAATTTCATCCTTATCATTTTAATATTTCAATGGTGAATTTGTTCTAACTGGATTAATGGGGTTGATTCCCATACCTTAACTTCAAATACACAGATCAATGTTTTGGGACAAGTGATGTAGAAAATACCTGGGAGGTGGCATGTTGAGGCAGTTCACACACTTCCAAATGATCAAAGTCAATGTCAACGTTGAATCTATCTTGTGCAAAGGGTTTTTTTTCTCTAAGTTGAATTGGGATATTAAATTCATTCATTGTTCAAGTAGTTCATACCAGTGAGAT
>CBVK0102616072.1:0-21195 GCA_900067695.1 Picea abies
GGGGGGGGGGTCCAAAAAAAATATCAACCGTAGATTTGAGCGCCAACATGTTAACCGTTCATCTATGCGTTGTCTTTAATCTGTGAACGCAAACTGATATTTTCTCTGAAAACTTAGGATAAGCGCTTTAAGTGGGTTTGTCCAAGATTTCCCTGTTTTTATCACCATGGGGTTAGACATTCAACTTTCAAACATCAAAGATAGGGTTCAACATCGATCATCATGCCTATTTTATTGAGAAAAAGCAAACTACCCTATGCTCTAACCTAATTACCTATGACATTTAGCCTAGATTAAACTATTGGTCTAAGAAATTACTCTATCCTGGGGTTATTTGACCAAGATTAGGCAGTTTGGTCAAATTTATTCACTAGCTATCCTAATTTTCTTGGATAAGATTAAATAGTTTAGCCAAACTTATTCACTATTCCTATTGACATCAATTTAAAAGGAATTGGCCATGCTTAAACTGTATGGACCAAGTCATTGTTATTGCATGGGGCTCTATTGAAATTTCTTTTATGCTCTCTTTTTCCTTTTCTTTCTTTTTTTTCTTTTTCTTTCTTTTCTTTTTATTTTTCTTTCTTTTCTTTTTCTTTTTACAGAATGGAAAATCATTTGACAAACAAAACACTAAAGTGATAACATTTCAGTCACTAGTTGATCCTATAAATTATAGGGTTATAACAATGGCTCCACCTGGGGATGGTACTCTCCTTGTGAAGTGCCAAGAATCCTGTTTCCTGATGTTCTGAAAATTTTTCTCCACAGTTGCCTTTGTTGTTTGATTTGTTTTATTATTTTAAGTTTGATGACAAGGTTCAGTGGCTTAGGGCTTTCTCTATGGTCTTCAACCATCTGATCAAAGTTATTCACTCAAAAACTTGTAAGCAAAATAGAATGATTTTTCACAATGGAAAGGTGTGACTGAAGGTCCCTACTGAGGAGGTGAATAGTGCTTCAGCATTCTGCCATTCACAGGTCCTCCTAGCAGATTGGTCCCATTGTTGTTGTTGAGCAGGAAAACATTATTTCCTCTGAATGCATGAATTATGTAAGGTCCCTTCCATAGAATTTCAAATTTTCCATGCTTCCCCTTATCTTTATTTCGGGCATCCCATCTCAGAACCAGGTCACCTAGCTCAAAGTCATCTTCTTTAGTTATTTTAACAAATATATTTTTTATGCTCTCTTAGACAACCTGAGTTTTGTTGTATACCTCTTCTCTAGACTGTTGCAAGTGGATCATCTGGTTTATCCTTCTTTGGGAGTCGTTCGGCTTGGCTTGCATCTCTTGCAGTAGTTTCATAATAGGAACCCCTAAGGAGGTAGAAAAAACTACTTCAGTGCCATAGACCAACTGATATGGAGACATACCAATTGACCTCTTGGTGGTCAGTCTGTCGGCCCACAGTGCGAAAACGAGCTTTTTATGCCATGACTTTTTGTTTTCTTGTAATGTATTCTTTATAATGTTCACCAGGGTTTTATTGGATGACTCTGCCAGCCCATTTCCCTGAGGGTAATAAGATGTGGAATGTCCCAAAATGATATGATACTGGCTGCAAAAATTTATGAGCTTCTTGGATCGGAAAGCAGCTGCATTGTTAGTTATAATTTTTCTTGGACATCCAAAACGAGACAAGATATTATTTTCTATAAATTTAATAATGACAGAATTAGTAGCTTTCCTGCTTGGTACAACTTTGATCCATTTTGTGAAATATTCCATAGCAGTAAGAATACACTTTTGTTGGCTCGAAGAGGGAGGATGTATTTCTCCGATAAAGTTTAATCCCCATTGCTGGAAAGGAGCTTCAACAGAGATTGGTTTCAAGAGAAAAGGGGGAGCTTCCTTTTTCCCTCGAACACCTAACATTTATGACACGAAGTCACCTTCTGATGCACATCAACAAATAGTGTAGGCCAATAGAACTCAACTCTGAGAATTTTATCAGCTGTGGTCTTCCAGCTCAGGTGATCACCACAGTTTCCTACATGAAAATCCCGCAATACTTTGTTAGCTTCATCCTTTAACAGACAATTTAACAAAATAACTCTAGGATCCTTCCAATAAGTATTGACTTCTAGAATGCAAAATTTTAATGCTTTCAATTTCAAAAACCTAGCTTTATTTTTTGTCAGACCAGGGGGATCTTGTAAGTTATGCAAAACAAATATCAAGTCTGCATACCATGGAGAGTTCAGAAATACCTCTTTCATGCTTGGAGTCGCCTGCTCTCCCTGTTCATCTACTACAAGTAAGAAATTAATATCAAGAGCATGGAAATCGGATTCAGCCATTAACTTTTCTAGACCTTGACCTTTAATCAGTTTAGTAGGCTTAATCTCTATTTCATACTCTAGAATAATAGCGATCCATTTTCCTCTTCTGCCATATGGATTGTCCTGGGTTAAAATGTCCTTTACTACTGCGTTCAGAACGTATGCAATGGTGTGGGAATGGAGAATATATACTCTAAAATCCTTTATGGCTTTTACCAAGGCAAAATCTTGTTTCTCCATTATTTTATAATTCAAAGCAGCATCTCTTAAAGATTTATTAAAAAAGGCTATGGGTTGTTCATATCCTTCGTTGTTTTTATGTAGTAATACTGTTGTAATGGTATGTTCAGCAGCGAAAGAAAAAAGGTAAAAATCCTTGGTGAAGTCAAGACTGATCCAGACTGGAGCCTGTGTGAGTGCATGTTTAACTTGTTCAAAAGACTACTTGGATTTAGTGTCCCATTTTATTTTTGTGTCCTTTTTTAACATGTTGGTGATGTTCCTGAGAAGCTCAGCCAGGTTAGGTATGAATCTTCTTAGAAAGTTTATATTTCTAATGAAAGATTGTAACTCTTTGATATTCCTTGGGTGTTCTAGTTTCTGAATGGCTTCTATTCTGCTAGGATCTATCTTAATTCCATCTTTAGAGATTATGTGCCCCAATAGTTTACCTTCCTCTAATCCGAAAAGGATTTTCTTAGGATTTAGAGAAATCCCAAACTTCCTGCACTTCTCAAACACTCATCTGAGATGTCACAAGTGCTCTTCATCGGACTGGGAATAAACAGTTACGTCATCCAGATAAATGATGATAAATCTGCCAAGTTCTTCCACAAAAGCGATGTCCATCGCTCTTTGGAAAGTAGCTCCAGCGTTCATCAAATCAAAAGGCATTTTCATGTACATGAAGGTACCACAAGCTGTTGTGAAAGTTGTTTTCTCTTGGTCATCTGGATGAACGAGAACCTGGTTATAGCCTGAGAAACCATCCAGTAAGGAGATTTAGCTGGATCCAACTACCTTTTGTAATATGTGGTCCATTTTTGGTAGTGGGTAGTTGTCCTTTAGGGAAACCTTGTTCAGGTTTTGGAAATCAATGCAAAGCCTCATTTCCCCAGTTTTCTTTTGAGTTGGGACCAGATTTGAAACCCATTTGGAAAATCGTAAAGGAACTATGATTTTAGCATCATACATCTTTTTTATTTCTTTTTATATTAGGGGAAGTAACTTGGGATTGATTCTCCTAAGTTTCTGTCTGAAAGGTTTTTGATCTTCTTTTATCGGGATCCTATGTTGAATGATGCTTGTGTCATAAGATTTTAAGTCTTCATAACCCCAAGCAAACACAACCACATATTCCTTGAAAAGTTCAATGTATTTGAGTTTCTTCTCAAGGGGTAAATATTTGAAAAGTTTTACCATCTTGGGTTTCTCTTCTGTCCCTATGTTACAGTCTTCAACCTCTTTACCACTGGATTCAATTTTAGGTTTTTTAGCTACATCATTAAAATCAAATAAGTCTTCTAATGGAACTAAACCCCTAGGTAAAACATTACTCTTTAAATGCAAAACATTAAAATCTATCTCATCTTCACCTGATTCTTCTGAACCTATTTTATTTACACTATTATTTCCAAAAACAAATTTATTTACATTTTCATCATCGTTTTCTAAGTCTATGTTTGTACACTCGAAATCATTTTTGCATTGTAGAAAATCTTCAATTTGGTCATCATTCCCAAATACCTGCCAGTATCTGATTTTGTCTGAGACAGTTGGTCTGCACTTCACCTCCACCGTGTACAGGCAAGTGGAACGAAAAGGTATCTTTCATATAGCTGCTGACGTAGCTAAACCATCTGCTAGAATGTTCTGTCCCCTGGGCATCACCTGCAAATCAATTTCTGTGAAACATTGAAGGGCATCCAAAACAACATTCCTATAAGCTCTAAGCCTGGGATTTTTTGTTGCATAATCACCTTTAATTTGTTTGATAATTAATTCAGAATCACCTCTTACCACGATTTGTTTGGCACCAACCTTCTTTAGCAGTTTCAAACCAAGCATCAAAGCTTCGTACTCAGCTATGTTGTTAGTGCATTGAAAATCCAGTTTGTAAGAATGGTTCTCCAAATACCTGGATGTGTGATTATGCAACTAGACTCCTGCTCCAGCTCCCTCTTTGCTTACAGCTCCATCGAAATCCATGCTCCAAAAATCTGCTGGCAATTCTTCACTTATTACGATTTCCTTCCCTTTTGGCTCAGTGATTTTTTGGCCTTCTTTCGGGTCAAATGTATCTTCTTCGAGCTGAGCAATTTTTTCTTCCATATCATCGTCGTTATACAGGATGAAGGAGTCTAGATCGGAGTGTGTAGAGTACAGAGGATAGTTATGTGGCTTTTCTTATCTACTGACCGTATATTTCATCAGTGTCTCTCTGTACAGTCTTCTCTATTGTCCGAATACTGGGATGGTGGCATATTACATATCCAACTGCAATGTGCCTTTCAACTTGGCCCCCCAAGACCTGAACAACAACATACCATATTTTGGGGGAATGTTCACAACCACAACATCCATAACCATGCTTTTTGCTGGGATCTTAACTAGGTTGATGCAAAAGTCTTTGATTAACCTGATACATCTAACTTTGCTGGAGTCAAAAGAGTGCAAATCCTTGTAGGCCCTGGTGACCTCGAGTCCCAATTTTTCCATCACTGCTTTAGGAATCAGGTTGTGGGAAGCACCTGAATCTAACATAGCATTGTGCAGAATCAGGTCATGTATATTAAGGCTGATGTAAAAAGGAGCGACAACACCAGTGTTAGTCTGACCATCAAATTCAGGGACAAACATAAGTTCAGGTTGATCATCGGTAAGATTTACGATGTCCGAATGATTCACTGATCCAACGGTTAAGGCATTCATGCCTATATCAGGCTCAATGCTCAGCGCTTTGATCACCTGCGATCGATAAGAGTTCTTACTCATCAACTCAGAAAGGGGAATGAGAATTTTCACTTTGTCTAATTCCCCTTCGAGGTTGAAAGAAGTAGGTGCTCTGCTTTGGCTCAACAATTCTGATCTGTCCACCATAGTTTTCTAAGCGGAAGTGTTTGGTCGGTTGGTTGATGAAACCTTAGTTTGCATTGATCTTTGTAAAATGGTAGGGTTTCTTTTTTCTAGAGTTTCAAAATTACCTTTCTCGGGGATCTTCTTGGTAGAAGGCTCAGGAGCTTTCTTGGTTTCGACTGTTTTCTTCGTTTTGGTTACCTTTTTTGGGGAATTTTCATCTGTCTTTTTACTTCACAGATTGTACTGCCTGTGTACCTCCATAATGGCATTTTCAAATTCCTGCTATTCAGTCTCTTCAACTTCCTCACTCAACTCTGTTTGATAAAGAAGGAATAGTTCTTGCTCTTCTTGAGTAAGGAAAATGGTTTCGTTATCGTGAATGCCCATGAGGTTTATGTGTGTGTCCTCTAATTCTTCAATTACCTCTTCACCTTCATCGGCATAATTTTCCTGTAGGGGTGGTCTGATCTGTTTATTAGGGCCCCCCTGTTCTCTTTGATCCCTAGGATATCTTTGCCTAATTTGAGGAGGATTTCTTTTGAAGTTAGGATTCCAAATTTGTGGAGCAGGTTGGTTTTCTCTAGGAGGATTTCTTTCAGCTATAGTAAGTCTCTCCATCATCCTTTCCATTGCTCTAGCTAAGGAATCCAGTTTGGCACCAGAAGAAGATGTGGAAGGTTCCTCTTTAATTGTGACTCTCCTTTCCATCCTCTGTCATGCCATTTTAGCCAATAGGTTGGCCTCTACACTTATTGCACTTTTCTGCATGTCCTCCAGGGTGGTGGAGTTTCTTTCCCTTAATTGATACGACATATCACCGTCGAAACCATTAGGGAACTTTATCAGTGCCAAACCTTTTGGGGGTTTAATATTGGTTGTAATTGCATTGTATAGATTGTTGAAGTGGGTGCAGTAGTCTTGTACTGTCTCTCCTTGATTCCTTCTAATGTTTTCGTATTCTGATAAGATTTGGAGAGGATTTTTCTTTACCTCCCATTTGTCTAGAAAACTTCTTTGAAACGCTGTAAGGTCGACCACTGAAGCAACACGTAAGCCTTTGTACCATTTCTTAATGTCCCCAGTTAGACTCTGCACAAAAATTCTCATTTAAACGTCAACTTCATCGACTTCCTACAAGTCAAAATAGTCATTCATTTTATCAACGTGTTGTGCGTTCAAGGGCCCTGTACCATCAAACTATGGGAGTCTCATTTGATAATCTAGGGGCATATCATGTGGAGGTGCGGCCAACACCAAGGGAGCATATCTGGCTGCCATGATAGGTGGAGGAGTCGGGCCAACAACCTGGATGATTGGTGGGGTGGTGGCGGAAGATGAGGAGGATGAGGGACTAGCTGGCATAGAGTGAGCGGTTTGAGGTTTTGCAGTGGGAGATAGTATTTCAGGGGTCCAGGGTTGCAGGATGGTTGGATCTAAAATGGTTTCAGTCACAAAGCTATCAGATTTCATTCTAAACAGGCTTTGTTCAAAAATGGTGTCAAAGTCAAGATCTTGTAGGGAAACAAGTTCCTCTGGAAGAGAAGGGGACCAGTGAAGGGGACTATGACTCCCTGAACCTTCTGCAATGGTCTTCTTTCTGAGTAACTGTTATGGATTATCAGTTGCTATTGTGGGTTTCGAGTCTGGGTGGGATCAAGTATAAGCTCTTTTAGGATCTAGGTTTTTTTTAATTTTTATATATTTTTATTTTTATGAATCTGAAATTACTATGTACAAGCATTTAACAACCTCTGGACATTATTTCTTTCTCATATTTATAATTTGTTCAGGAACAAAGTTTTCTTCTAGGGAAAAAAGAAAACATAGGGTTGAATATTTGTTCACTCCCCAGTATGGTCGCCACTATGTTAACACTCTGTAAATTCCCAGAGGTTGTCAGAGTAGAAGAAACTTACAAGAGGTAAATTTATCCAACCACTTCGAAACTGGAATCTAGCCCTACCAGCTTCAGAGAGGGATATCTCTGTAAGATTTAGCTATGTTTTAACTTTGAGATATTAGGCTAGTTAAACAAAATAAGATTGAAGGGTTTGTTTTTGTTTTTGTTAAGTTGGCTGAAAATGGTTTTATGCCTCCATTGGGCTATGGGGTCTGTATTATAAATATAGAAATCTAAACTGAAATTAAAAGATTCTTTTCACTGGGAAAGATAATGCATTCATTGGATTATTTGGCAGTAAATTGATGAATAACAAAAAAGATGAGAATATCAATTAAAGTAAAGAAGCATTTAAGAATTTCTTCACTGTAATATTAGAAAGATAAACATTAATATCTTTCAAAGCCGGAAATAGGGTATACAAAGATAAATCCTGCAACATGCGCTACATTTAAAAGATTAGATTAGAAAACAATATGACAACTGAGGGAGAAAAACATTTAACATACAACTGAGGGAGAAAAACATTTAACATAGAAAAGAAAACATCACCAATGAATAACACGTGAGAATCCTATGAAAAGTCCCTTTGTATTACTGGAAGATCTCTTGATAAAAATTACAGTCTTTCTGGCTTACATGGCGTAAAGATCAACCATCGGTACCTCAAAGTTTGAAGTATTTGTAATAATGTTACCCATGATTTTGGTTATCATGATGTTGTATTAATAATGGTGTACTCAGGCTCTTCATAAGAACTTTCTCCTGAGAAAAGTTACTTTCTTCTCTTTCCAGAAATATCATTTTTGAAGGAGGTTCGCAGGCTACTAGTATATTTGCCTGCGAGAATGCATGATTCTCGCAGGCTGCCTTAAGCCAGGGTGCAAGAAGTTCGCACTGTGTTGAACTGCTAGGGTGCAAACTCTTTCTTAAGCAAGGAAAAAGATGAATTCTTGAAGTTTCTAGAAGGGAATCTTCTAGAAGGATGAGATGGCATTCGAATGGTTATCTAAGTACTAGACTTCCTGATATTTTGGGATCATTTTTATCCAAGTAACTAATTCATTCTCTCCTATATATTGAGGGGATTCTCATGGAAAAGGTTAGAAGAAAACAAGGTTAAGATTTATTGGAGAATTGGTGAAAGATTGTGTGAAGGATTGAAGCCATAGCAGCTAGGAAACTCCAACAAGTTTATCAAAGGTGGTTGATCTTCTTCACGCAAGTGAGCAAATGTGTGTGTCAGAGCCAAGGGCCATTGAAAGGAAGTTTGCGACATCAAGGATCAGGTTGTAATATTTACTTTCCATTAATATGATACAGTAATATGTCCCTTTCCCATAAAGCTATTTCCACTTTATTGTATAACTCCTTGATCATATACATAGATTGACTGTTGAATAGATTGTGCTTTCTTCACTTCGGTTGGTTTGTATTGTTTTGGTCTTGACTGTATGAGAGCACTGGATCGAAGAGGGAGCAACAAATACCAAAGGAAGCGATCATAAGGTATGTTCGTGGTTCTTGCCTCCTATTTAATTCAATGGTTAAAATCTAGGGAAAGAGTCATATTCTATCTTGCTTTGTTCTAGATCCAGGTGGATCTAGGGAGATCAGTTTGTGTCCGCACTTACGGATTTATCCAATAAAAAATAAAAAATTACAAATGATCCTATCATTAAAGATCAGGATGTGGCAATTCTAAATTTAGCTAACTAACTCAACAAGATACAAAAATTCAAGAACTGTTTGATGATGTGTTGAAATCTTTATGCTGATTTTTGGGGTAAACCGTTGGTGAGTCCTCTGCACGACTTCGCCTGATTGGATTGTTGACTGAGTTTGGACACCTCATCTCCTACTTGATCAGATTGCATATCTCTTCCCATCGAAGCTAACTAGGCACAACGACTTTGAGTATTCTTCGGTATACTTCATCCATCTCTGTATACTTGGCAAAAGTTGGCTTGACGACGAAAATGTATTGGATCTTGTGCTAAATGCTGATGTCTGAGTGTAAAGCTTCTAAGAACGCCTTGCCTGTGATACTGCCCTGTATTCTTGAGAATTTCGAGCTATCTTTGGCCACTATGGATAGCTTCTTTTTATAATAAGAAAGCGTCATTAAATTGTCATTTATGACCACTAAGCCAGGGAGGCCTTTCTTCTACAGAGCTTCAATTTTGCTGAAATTTTTTTGCCCTCCTATGTCCATAGTCTAGACTTTTTCCTCCAGCTGTAGCATCAGTCCTCTTTTAGTCAATACCCTCTTGACCTCGAGGATGGTTTCTGTCCTATATTAAATTTTCAAATCCTCTAAGTCTTCTCTAGTTTTTGAATTTAGGAATTTAATGATCTCAATGGCTTTTGTGGGCATCTCTCCGAGTTCTCTTATTTTCTCAATAGCCTGCTTGCTTCTTTTCACTAGTTCGTTTTGCTCGAAAATTATTTGTACCATAGGCCATATTTCATTTACGAACTTGGTGATATCCATCCAGACACTTTCCTTGACCTCAACAAGTGTTTTGCCTACCACTATTTTCTTTTGAAGCTATTGCAATTCCTGTTTGAGCTTGTCTGATGTTTGTTTCTCCTTGGAGTAGCTGGTTTGGTAAGAAGACTTGAGTTCCTGAAGGTTCTCAACCTCCTTTTTAATTTTGCTAACCTCTGTCTCTTGCAAATTCATCTCTTCCATGGATTTTGCCAATTCTATTGTCTTCTCCAGAGCTGTCAGTGGAGTTGCTGAGGGAATTTCCACTGAGAGGACTCCTGTTGTAGATGTTGTGCTTACTCCTGTGAGTGGAACTATTCTCAATGGAATGACTTTCATAGGCTTTGATTGTTCCTTCTCTTTCACTAACCTTTCCAGTTTTGCTTCCATCTCTTTCAACTATGCATTCTGCTCCATGATCAACTTGAGTGTTATTGGATAAATCCGTAAGTGCGGACAAAAACCGATCTCCCTAGATCCACCTGGATCTAGAACAAAACAAAATAGAATGATACTCTTTCCCTAGATTTACACTGTTGAATATACTAAGAGGCACGATTAAAGAACATACCTTGTAATCGCTTCCTTTTATCTTTGTTGCTCCTTCCTCGCTCCAACGCTCTCGCACAGTTAAAATCAAAACAATACAAACCAATCGAAGTGAAGGAAACACTAGCTATTCAACAATTAATCTATGTATATGATCAAGAAGTTATACAATAAAGAGAAATTAATCTTTATGGGAAAGAAACACATTACTGTATTATATTGAATGTGAAAGAGAGATTACAACCATTGCCTTGATGTCGTAAGGTCCCTTCCAACTGTCCTTTGTAACCCACACACTTCTTTCTCCAAGGATTCTGAGACCATAGATCTGATAGCTACTCACAATCTGTCTTGACAAAGAAAATCTCAAAGCCACTCCAACCAAGCTAATAATTCCAAGCCAAGCCAACCAAAAGCTAACTTTCTCCATGAGAATTCCTCTCCTTTTATAAGTTGAAGAGGATAAGGTGAAGAGGTTAGGATGATCAGACTAAATCATGAAAGCGAGTAAGATCCAAACATTCGGATGCCACCTCACCATAGAAGCTTCCCCTTCTAGAAGATTTGAGAAAACACTCATTTTTCCCACGTGCTGGAATGTTCACACCCTAGCTATAGAGCAACCTGCGAACACCTCGCACCCTGGATATAGTGCAACCTGCAAGAATGGGTCATTCTCGCACCCTACCTATATAGAAACCTGCGAACTTCCCTTTTTATAAGGTTTTTACATAGGAAAAAGCAATTTCTTTTCTCAGGAAAAGTTCTTCTCCCTTCTCTCTTTAGGAACTCAGGCCACTGTGACCCCTCTGAAGGCAACAGATAGGTTTACATCATTAAAGATCATAGGGATGATGAAAATAATGTGTAACATTGAGCATATCATCCTTTTCCCCTTCTGTCTCAGCTATCTCCTTTTCCTGTGCATCTTTTGTCGGTGGCAGTTTCAACTGTTTCCTCAGAGATTCTGTATTGGCATTTTTCTCTTTTAACATCTCCTCGACTACTTTCAAATTCGAGGGGTCATACCCAATCTTGAGGACCAATTCTTCCAACGTCTTAATTCTGTTATCCTTTGCAAAGGATGATATCTTTTCTAATTTCAGTTGTGTCTAAACATTGCTCAGAGATACCTATAATTTAGCAGCCGCAATAGAAGCATTTGTCAATGTGGAGAAAAACATTTCTCTAGTTTTCCTCTGCAGATCCATCTAATCAGTGGGATGCACATCTCTAGTATGAAACTCAAATGTTTCTCTTTTGTAATCAGTGATTTCTTTTGGGTCCAGCACCTGTGCCTGCAGAAAAGCCATGTGCATTCTATCCTTCTCTATATCGAATGTAGACAATAGTCTGTGTTGTGTCAATGATGTCTGTTTCCAAAACTGAGCATAAGTATTGTTGGTCAACGTCTGATTTTTCTTTTTGATCAGGTCATACTTCTCAAAAACACTCAAATTTGGTCCTACTTTACTCTGTTGGTCAACTAGTGGAGTATTCGTGGGATTCTTAGGCAAACCTGTAAACATGATATGCTTGCTACTTGTGCTAAGAAGTGACCGATCATGACGCCGACATCCCCTCCTAAACCCACAGGTCGGAAGGTCCACGTCAACACAGGATCTTTCCTTCTCTACCGGCCCAAAGAACTCTAAATGACTCTTCTATTTCCCTATTGGGAAATCTGCACCCACAACAAAACTCTCATGGGATCTCCTCTTTGCGCTTAGGAGATCGGACTTTGCAACTTTGCGAATCCAATGGTCGAGCGTTGGTCTCTCTAATCCCTGAAACCCGAAACAGTTACGCTGACCTTTCCTTTTCCCTTTCGGGATTTTCCCTATCGCGATTTTGGCGATCGCGAGGTCGAGTAAATTGCTTCCCCGACTCCCGAATCCTGATTTGCTGAAACTATGACACACTTATGCGATTGACTTTTCAACGGTCCTTTCACTCTATCGGGATTTCAGACTTCGCAATATTGTGAATCCAAATGCAATGTTTTCTTTGAAACTTCACTTTCCAAAACCCTGAATTAGTGTGCCACTTGTCCACTTACTGACTCCTCCGTGGCCCACACAATCCCTTTAGCTTTCAGGATATCGCATTTTGGAATATCGTGATTCCCGTTGCAAGACTTACGGGACTTCAACCTACGAACCCCGATACACGTATCGGGTAGTAAATCCAACGGCGCAAACTTACGACGCCTTTTTAATTCTTCCAGGTACAACTTCCTGTGCAACCCTTTCAGTGGCTATAAGGCTTTATCCTTCCTAAGATTCCTTATAACTCCGAGTCTTAGAGAAGACTCTTGTGTGCACTCCTTGTGGCAACTTTTAGACACTTCCAAGCACTGAATTTCCTTTGACCCTGCGCACACCTGCAACAGTAGTCTCTTGACGCTTCACTCAGGTTCACAACCCTGAGACTTTGCTCAGCCTTCACACTCCTTACACGGCTCCTGTGCCTATCTTCACTTCTGCGTGAATGAGAACAAAAGCTAAACTACCTGAGTCCTTTATCAACGCACTCCTTTCGGACACTTCAACTACACTCCTTGCAGGATCTCTTGCTCAGATAGAGAAACAATTGAAACTCATTCCTACTTCCTTTTAGACTTCAAACTCAAACATGAAATCGTATACACAGCATATAAAGCAAATGTATAACAGGAAGAAAACATTCATGAGCATATCCTTCAACATCAATACATAGAGAACAAACACGAAACCATGAATTTGAATCAAACTCTTTCTATTAATCCAAATATCTGTACATGGGTGTTCTTACACAGCTCTCTGCTTCTCTTCTATGCTCTTCTCTGATAATGTTACAATACACAATGAGGGTTTCTATATCCCATTTCTCTCTTGCACTCTAAAACTGTCTAATCTAGAATTAAATTCTATCTACCTGCATTAACTACTATAAATGCCTTCTACCTACTAAGGACAAGAGAAAATCGCTCAAGGTCTGTTTACATTTTACAAGTGCACTTCTTCTTAATGACTTCATTTAAGATTGCGCATCAACTTCAAGGTAATTTCAAAATTTATGCTGGCGCTTGTCCAACTATCCATTGTCTCCACACTGGCTCGCTTGATGTTGGCGATGCTCTTGAATCATACTCCCTGGCTTGAAAAACTTCATGGGCTCCTGTCCATGAGCTCACGCACTGTCTATCCATGCTTCTGGATCTCCGCTTCATTCTCCTAGCTAGCATCTTCAACTGGATGGTTCTTCCATTTGACCAAATACTCAAAGTATTCTTTCCGCCTAGTCTTCTTATCAATTCTTTTGTCCAGTATGCGCTCCATCTGCGACTTATCTGCAACTGATATCTTCTTTTTCCACTGGATCACTGGTTTGTCATTTCCTATCCCTGCTTCCTCATCTTTATATGGGTACAAATCTGAGATATTGAATATCGGAGAAATTTTGATCCCATCGGGTAATTCAATCTCGTAAGCATTCGCCCCAAATTTCTTCAAGACCCTACATGGTCTGATTTTCTTCATCTTCAATTTATTATATGTTCCTCTTGGGAACCTTTCTTTTCTCAAATGTGCTAGAATCAAGTCACCAACCTCAAACTGAAGTTGTCTTTTGTGTTGATCTGCTCTACGCTTATATTCCTGGCTTGAATTCTGCAATCGCTCCTTCACCTGACTGTGAAGTTATTTCATCGCCTCTGCGAAATCTTCTACACTAGCACTCCTAGTCACAGTTTGTTATGAATGTCTCAGTTCAGAAATTCCTCTCGGCTGCATGCCATAGACAACCTAAAATGGACTCTTCCTTGTGCTCCTATTTACTAAGTCGTTATAAGCAAACTCTGCCTGTGGTAATATGTTGTCCTATTGGCTATGGTGCTCTGTCACCAAGCTTCTCAACAAGTCTCCCAGACTTTTGTTCACCACTTCTGTTTGTCCATCCATCTGAGGATGATATGCTGAACTAAACGATAAGTTAGTTCCCAGCTTCTTCCATAAGGTCCTCCAAAAATTCCCTATGAACTTAGTGTCTCGATCCAAAACTATACTTCTTGGTAAGCCATGAAGTCGAATGACCTCTTTGAAAAATAGGTTCGCAATGTGAGTTGCGTCACTGGTTTTCTGACATGGAATGAAGTGTGCCATTTTGGAAAACCTATCCACTACCACAAAGATTGATTCAAAACCTCTTTGTGTTCTTGGCAACCCCAATATGAAATCTATGCTAATTTCATCCCACGACCTATTTGGTATGGGAAATGGTTGATAAAACCCTGCATTTTGTCTTCTTCCTTTCGAATGTTGGAAAATTCTACATCTGTCCACGAACGTCTTGACATCTGCTAGCATTCCCGGCCAAAAATATGACTCATTCATCTTTTTGAACATATTGTCGTGACCAAAGTGCCCTACCAATCCTCCACTGTGTTTCTCCTTTAACAAGTTCTCCCTCATGGAGCATTTTAGAATACACAGTTGATTACCTTTAAACAGTAATCCTTCCTAGATCATATATTCTATCCATTGGCTCCTATCCCTGAGAATTGGATTCTCAGTTGCTTCATACGCCTCTTTAAAATCCTGATCATCTACGTACATGTTCCTGAGATCATCAAAACCCAACGTTTTGACTCTGAACTCCTGCAATAGCAAACACTTCCTGCTCAAAGCATCAACAACTTTGTTAGCAGTACCAAAAATATGTTTAATCACAAAAGTGAAATTATGCATATATTCAACCCATTTGACATGTCTCTGATTCAACTTTTCCTATTGAGTCACAAACTGCAGTGCATGATTGTCACTGTATAAGACAAATTCTTTCGGGATCAAGTAATGCCTCCATTTCTTCAACGCCTATATGATAGCATAAAACTCCTTATCATAAGTGGAGTATTTCAATTTCACTTCATTTAGCTTCTCACTGAAGTATGCTATTGGCCTGTCTTCTTGACTCAAGACTGCCCTGATTGCAAACCCACTTGCATCGCATTTCACTTGAAATGTCTTTCGGAAATCCGGTAACACCAGAACTGGTTGCTCCATGATCTTCCTCTTCAACAGATTAAAACTCTTTTCAACCTCTTCAGTCCAGTGAAAAGACTTGTCTATTTTCTTCACTGTATCCATCATCGCTGCGCTAATTCCATTGAAATTCCTGATGAACTTTCTATAGAAACTAGCCAATCCGTGAAAACTTCTCACCTCAAAGATATTCCTCGATGATGGCCAATTCTTGATTACCTCCACCTTATCTGGATCCATCCTCAAATCATCTACCGAAATAACAAACCCCAAGTAAATGAGCTTTGTCTTCATGAATGAGGACTTCTTCATGTTTATCAATAGCTTCTCCTGCCGTAACCTCTGCATCACTGTAGCCAAATGCTTCAGATGCTCTGCCATTGATTTACTGAAAACTAGTATGTCATCTAGATACTCAATGATAAATTTTCCGATGAACTTCCTCAGGACTTCGTTCATCAACCTCATGAAGGTACTTGGAACATTTGTTAAGACAAATGGAATAACAAGCCATTCATACAATCCTTCGTTAGTCTTGAAGGATGTTTTCCACGCATCACCCTCTCTCATGTGGATTTGATGATAACCGCTTTTCAAATATATCTTTGAAAAATACTTTTCTCCACTCAAGAAATCCATCAGATCATCCATACTCAGCAATGGAAATCTATACCTGATAGTTATCTTATTAATCGCCCTTGAGTTAGTACACATCCTCCAGCCTCCGTCTTTCTTCGGACTGAGTACTATTGGAACAGCACATGGACTCAAGCTTTCTCTAACTAAACCTTTGTCCAACAACTCCTGGACTTGCCTCTTAACTTCTTCATTCTCTTGTGGCATCAATCTGTACGCGGATTTATTTGGTAAACTGGCTCCTGGAATGAGATCAATATGATGACTCACACTTATGATCGGTGGCAATGAACGAGTTAGTTCGCCCACTACTATGTCAGCAAACTCTTCCAGCAGTTCCTGAATTTCTTCTGGTAAATCATCCACTTTGGTGCTGGTCAAAACAATCCTCGGCTTCCTGACCACAATGAACTGTGGATCCTCCTTATTTTTAACCTCTATAATAAGTTCCTTCCCACTCATGAGAAGTACTGTGTTGCTTACTTCCGGTTTCACCTCCTTATCCTTAATTGGAAGTAACATATGAGTCCTCCCATTCTTCTCCAGGGTGTATGTGTTCATTCTCCCATCATGACTCACATTTCTGTCATATTTCCATGGTCTACCCAGCAATAGATGAAAAACATCCATGTGAATAACATCACATAATATCTTATCATTATATCCTCCTATCTTGAATTCAACTAAACATTGTTTAGTGACAGTTACATGATGTCCTTTTTGTAGCCATGAAATTCTGAATGGGCTTGGATGATCAATCGTCTCCAGCTCCAGCTTCTCTACCATCTCCGTAGAAACAAGATTATCCATGCTACCACTATCTACAATGACCTTGCATACCCTGTCCTTGGTCTTGCAAGCAGTCCGAAAAAATCTGGTCCTTTGGACTGTACTCTCCACCTCCTTCTCTGGTGTCAAAAGCGTTTTTCGCATCATCAGGGATCTTCCGCCTTCAGCGTCTTCTGCCTCAACATCCCGCCTCTATGCTTCGGCGATGCGAGCTTCTCCACTCTCCTTATTTTTATATGGACACTCGTAAGACTTGTGCCCATTCTTTCCACATGTGAAGCATGTTATTACTCCACCTCTTCCTCTTCCTCTACCTCTAGTATGAGGAAACGTGTTGTTGTCAGCATAATCTCTTTTCTGCTCAGTATGCTGCCCTCTCTGTTCAACATATTTCCCCCGCTGTGAACTTCCACCTCTCTTAGTTCAAGTCTGAGGTTTCTTCCAGTCCTCCTTGGGCTTCTGATATGTATCCTGGGCAACTAATTTGCCTCTAGGCTGACTTCTGCCTCGGCCTCTCTGACTCTGCTTTCGGCTCAGCTTCTCTTCCACTTTCAGAGCCATCTGATAAGCATCTTCCACCGTTCGGATGGTTACCATGCTCATCTAATCCTGGCTATCATATCTCAAGCCATTCATGTATATGGCAACCTTTTCATCATCGCTCTCCCGATGACCTGCCCTGATGTTTAGCTTGTAGAATTCCTCAGTGTATTCTTTCACTGTCATCAGCTTCTGTCTTAGGTTCTGCATCCTCCTGAACAGAGTAATTTGGTAATCTCTGGGGATGAATTTTTCCTTCACCTTTCACGATCATTCTATCCTAGCTTTTGATCTTCTGCTTGCCTTTGCATCGTCTGTCATCTTGTAGTTCATCCCACCACAATGTTGCATGTCCCTTCAATCTTGTGACAACATGCTTGACTTTCTTGTCCTCTTCGACATCTTCATAGTCAAAGTATGTGTCTAGAGCTCTAATCCAGTCTAGAAGCTCCTTTGCATCCAGATTTCCCTCATAAACTGGAATTTCCATCTTCGCTCTTGCATCCATTCTTGCAATAGCTCTGATCAAACACTCATTTGATGCATCTTCAGCTGCAACTTCTTCTTCATGTTCAACCTCAATCTCACTCTTAGAATCACTTAGATCCCTCGCACTGACTGTGCGTCTTTGGGATGTCTCCATGTCTTCGAGTCTAGCTCGTAGATCACACATCTCTCTCTCCATAGCTGGATCTATCATCTACCTACCTCTTCTTCGTGGCATTTCCCTATCCTCTGGTGGATCGGGTGTTTGCCTATCCCTTCTCCTTGGCAGCATGGTGAATTCTCTTTCTTCTATGCTACAGAAAGCAAAGAACCTTTCTGTGCTCTGATACCACTTGACGCCGACGCCCCCTCCTAAACCCACAGGATGAAAGGTCCACATCAACACAGGATATTTCCTACTCTACCGGCCCGAAGAACTCTAAACGGCTCTTCTATTTCCCTATCAGGAAATCTACACCCACAACAAAACTCTCACAGGATCTCCTCTTTGCGCCTAGGAGATCGGACTTTGCAACTTCGCGAATCCAATGGTCGAGCATTGGTCTCTCTAATCCCCAAGACCCAAAATAGTCACACTGACCTTTCCTTTTCCCTTTTGGGATTTTCCCTATAGCGATTTCGACGATCGCGAGGTTGAGTAACTTGCTTCCCCAACTCCTGAATCCCGATTTGCTGAAACTCCGACACACTCACGCGGTTGACTTTTCAATGGTCCTTTCACTCTATCGGCATTTCAGACTTTGCAATATCGCAAATCTAAATGCAATGTTTTCTTTGGAACTTCACTTTCCGAAACCCTGAATTAGTGTGACACATGTCCACTTACTGACTCCTCCGTGGCCCACACAATCCCTTTAGCTTTCGGGATATTGTGTTTCGGAATATCGCGATTCCCATTGCAAGACTTATGGGACTTCAACCTACGAACCCCAATACACGTATCTGCGAGTAAATCCAATAACCCTTGTGGCTTGGATCTACATTCCTACTCCTCCCGAGATTAGAACCCTTCAACGTTTTCACAGTAGCTCCTCTGCTTCTCTGTAAGATCTGATGACTCACGGAAATTCATGAATTCTCCTCAAGGAATTTCGACCATCCATTCTTCCTTGACGATTTCTGTGAATGACCAAGTGTTCCTCAACAAAATTGTCCTCCTACGGAGCAAACTTACGACGCATTTTTAATTCTTCCAGGTACAACTTCCTGTGCAACCCTTTCAGTGGCTATAAGGCTTTATCCTTCCTGAGCTTCCTTATAACTCTGAGTCTTAGAGAAGACTCTTGCGTGCACTCCTTATGGCAACTTTCAAACACTTCCAAGCATTGAATTTCCTTCGACCCTGTGCACACCTGTAGCAGCAGTCTCTTGACGCTTCACTCAGGTTCACAACCCTGAGACTTCACTCAGCCTATGCACTCCTTGCACGGCTCCTGTCCCTGTCTGCACTTCTGCGTGAATGAGAACAAAAGCTAGACTACCTGAGTCCTTTTTCAACGCACTCCTTGTGGACACTTCAACTGCACTCCTTGCAGGAACTCTTACTTAGATAGAGAAACAATTGAAACTCATTCCTACTTCCTTTTAGACTTCAAACTCAAACATGAAATCATATACACAGCATATAAAGAAAATGTATAACAGGAAGCAAACATTCATGAGTATATCCTTCAACATCAATACATAGAGAACAAACACGAAACCATGAATTTGAATCAAACTCTTTCTATTAATCCAAATATATGTACATGGGTGTTCTTACACAGCTCTCTACTTCTCCTCTATGCTCTTCTCTGATAATGTTACAATACACAATGAGGGTGTCTATATCCTGTTTCCCTCTTGCGCTCTAAAACTGTCTAATCTAGAATTAAATTCTATCTACCTGCATTAATTACTATAAATGCCTTCTACCTACTAAGAACAAGAGAAAATCGCTCAAGGTCCATTTACATTTTACAAGTGCGCTTCTTCCTAATGACTTCATTTAAGATTGCACATCAACTTCAAGGTAATTTCAAAATTTACGCTGGCGCTTGTCCAGCTGTCCTTTGTCTCCACGCTGGCTCACTTGATGCTGGCGATGCTCCTGCATCAGATCATCTTTCATAGTTGCAGTGGATTGGATTTCCTTTTCACCAGCCGTGTCAGGTGTATGACTAGTTTATGGCCTTTTGGTGTGTAATTGGAAATCTTCAGTCGAGACTTCGGTGACGAAAGGTGAAGTATCCTTCCTGGGTATTTTCTCCTTGGGAACCTATGGTGTAGTAGTCTATGAGATGATGACCGAAGGGTCCTTCTGTTCTATCTCGACCAGGGTGTTCGGCTCCCATTCTGTTTGATTCACAAACTTTTCTATCTCAGGCTTGGGTGTATGAACATATGGAACATTTTTATTTTTAACCCTCATCTCAGAAATTATCCTGCATGGATCATAGTGCCATATGAAACTAACCTGAAAGTTCAGTTCTTTCAAAAATCTGTCTTCTTCCTCCCTGACGCCTCGACTATTATAGATGAAAGACTCTATTTGCCCTTTAATTCTAAGTTGCTATTTCTTTTTCAGAGACACAAAATGTATGTCATCTGAGTTAATCATTTTCCTTATGTATTCCAGGGAAAATATCCTCACGGGAAGATACTTGGGCAGTTTGTATGGAGCTAATTCGCATCCATATACTCTGATCTCGGTGTGGTTTTGGTAAAGATACCAGTCTCTAGTTTTTGCAAGGTCTGAGAGGCATAAAATCCTCTGAATCTCCTCATTTATTCTTGGTTCAGGTCTGCCACTGAGCATGCTCACCACCAGATGATAGAACTTCTCGATAAACTATTTGAAACTGAACTCTGTTGAATTTTTTCTGAGTAGTGAAGTCCAAGCTGTTACTGCCTGCAGTCTCCCATCCTTGTCCATTTTCTGCATTGAAAAGGAGAACCTGTCCTCTTGAAATAAAGTGAACATGTAGGCCAGTATTGAGGAATACCGGAACATGCCTTCTGAGGTGAAATTTGAGAACTGCTCGTGAATACTGTCCACCAGGAAAGTGTTGTAGGCGAACAGAGTGGTGGATCTTTCTTCTATGGAGAAAATGGACAGAAAACCCAATATGGGTTCATCCACCCATTGGTCAGAAAAATAACCAAGAAGAGCACAGAGCAACGGAATGACTTGGTTTCCCTTCTCTGAGAACAAGGAGGAAGGGTATAGAGGATTTTTCTTAGGGAGATGAGTAGCCTGAGGGAGGAAAAGCTCAAAAATCTAGGCTCTCTGAGGGAATGATAGTTTCTGGTACAGCTCCGTGATGACTTTGAGATTGAAAGGGGAGGCAGATTCAATTCTGGGTATCTGCATCATCTGATCAATGGCCTCTGGTGTGATGAAGGTGAGATCGGAAGAG
>CBVK0102616092.1:0-16653 GCA_900067695.1 Picea abies
ATATATAAGAAGGTTTGGAAAAGAAAACAAGAACATATAAAGGGAGAATAAATGAATGAAGGAAACCCAGAAGTGATATTCTCAGGATTGGAAATAGTTCAAGATCAGGACAAATCTATAAGAAAAAGGGAAGATATCAGATACAGGAAGGTTTGGGGAAGAAATGAAAAACAAGAAGAACAAGTGAATCAAGACCAAGTCCCAAAGATCACAGAATCTGTAGTAGTGCGAAAAAGGAAAGAAGAGAAGGTGAATAAAGAACAGGCACAAGAAATTTTACTCTCAGGAAATGTAGTGTAAGATCATAATGAATCCATGGAAAAAAAGGAAGAAGTCATAGTTCAGAGAGATGATGAGTATACAAATGAAGAGGAATATTACTTCGCATTAGGGTGTATTCCTCCATTGTTCTGAGCCATCCGGCTTGGAGAATCCCAGTAAATATGAATATTGAACAGGGGGAGTCAGTGTAGTAGCTACTATAGATTAGAGAACCATCCATTGAGCAGTTTGAATTGTTTGCAAAGACAGATTCAAAGAATTCGGATAACAGAAGAACAAAATGGCAGATTGATCGATTGAGAAACAGTGTCCCCATGTAGATATCAAAGGAATATCATTTACACACTTTCCAAGAAGGGATACATTCATTACATATGTATTATAGATCAGTGGACATAATTGACTAAGTCATAGAAACATAAATATGTGATGATCAATTATAGCAAAGAAGCCTTCATAATAATACAATGACAGATGGGTCAACATTGTGGAAAGTTGAGTAGCATAGTTATCGACAACTTATGACATATGCACAAAGATAGTTTTATGAGATCATTGGAAGGTCTAGACAGATATATGACTGATCATTTTTACACTTGGAATAAATAGAATCAGTGGACAAGTGGAATCAGTTAGTCTCAAGAAGACAAGCAGTGAAAGGAATAGTAGAACATGGAAAGAGAAACCTTGAGCAGAAGCTATATCATCAGAGGGACAGTTTTTAACAATATGGTCATTGATATCTAAACAGTGAACATAATAGGTCATGAATGAAACCTTCAACATAATTTATATCATTAGATGGACATTGTTGAACAATATATTCATTGGTATCTAAACAGTGAACATAATAGGTCATGAATATTTGAAGTCAATAAATTTTGAATAATTTTTATATATTTCAGAGAGTTACAAGGGGAAGCACCAATGGACAATAAGTAGCACTGGAAGAGAAGAAAGGAAACATATACATGAAGTCTCATATTATTCTACATCTTGCATAGAAATCAAGGGAAGATAAATCATCAAAGAAAGAGATACAGAAAGGAAGATGAGTAGCATGGAGACAGGGGGAGACATATCAACAAGGGGAGTTATCCTTTTTCCCATGATGTCAAAGGGAGAGAAAGAGAGAGATTCAAGCATATTATGTCAGATAAGGTACACTTTCAGGGGGAGTCACTCTTTGTTATCAAAAGAGAAATGAGTCTCCCCAAGGTGATACACTTGGGCATATATAACCCTTCTTCAGAAGCTTCTCTAGCTACATATGGAACGCTTTCAATTATAGTGTGTCCATTATGTAAGGTGTTTTGGACACTGGAGTAACTCCTGGCACCAAATCAATAGAGAAATTGATGCCCCTCTTCAGTGGAAATCTAAGGATCTCCTTAAAAACATCTTAAATATATTTTAAGACTAGATGGTCTTCAATACTTGCCACTTTATCTCTAGTTGCCTCTTCCATGTGGGCTGCAAAAGTATGGCATCCTTTCCTGGAACTATTTTTTAGCTACATGGATGAAATTTCTCTAATAGTTACATCTCTTGGAATGCCTTGAATCTTTCCTTTCTTCCCTTCCTCATAAATACAAGTTATAGTCTTGTTGTATCAATCTAGGACAACACAATGTTTTTCCAACCAATCCATGCTAATTAGACAATCACATGAACCCAATGGTATGTATTTTACATCTACCTTTGTCCTGATTCCATTCATGTCTATTAGACAATATTTAACCCACTCATTGATCTTTCTCTTAGCTCCTATGGCTAATTGAACTAACCAAGATTTCTTACGCTTACTCCTTTGCAAGTGAAATATTTCAATAATGTTAGAGTTTATGCAACTATGGATAGCTCAAGAATCAATTAAAATTGTTATGGGATGGTTTTCATTCTTACTTTCCACTTCAATCATGGGGAATTGATACTCTGCTTGCTTGTTGTCCAAGGATGCATAAATCCTTGGCATGATTCCTCCCATATATTCCACTATAATTTCATACTCCTGAATGTTGTGGATAGTTCTTATTGTTTCTCCTTTGTGAGGGAAGTCCCTATATAAGTGATTCCCCTCACATCCCCAACATTGTACAGGTTGTTTCCTTGGCATTTTCCCAAAAGAATCTATTGTCTTGTGTCCATTTTGGGTTGATTATCCTTGTTGATTTGCTTGAGATTTATTCTTGAAAAAGGGTCGCTCAAAACTTTTCTCCCTTTGCTCCCTCTTTCCTTTCATATTTTCATTCCAAGTCTTTTGAAATATTGACCTTCCTCTGCTTTGCTCATAGAAATGCCTTTCTCTCCTTATGGTCTCCTCCAAAGTTTTGGAGTTATCATACTATATATTGTGACTATATAAGGAGCGTAACCCACCAATAAACCTTTGTATTTTGACCTTCTCATCCTTTATGAAGTCAACATACTTTATATATTCAAAGAACCTCTCCTCATACTTTTCCATTGACATGCTTCCCAACTTGAGTTCAAATAACTCTTTAATATTCCTCTCATAGTAATGCCTAAAAAAATATTTATCTTGGAAATATCCTTTGAATTTCCTCCGTCAGACACTCTTGTCATCCAGTTATTTGGCTTGCTTAATCTGATCCCACCATATAGATTCCTTTCCCTACAAGTGGTAGGTGTTGGACAGTTGGTTGTCATTGATATCAACCCTTAGAGCGTTCGAGATACCCCAGAGTTGTGGTCAATATTGATGGTGAGTTAGTTTTCACTGATGTTAACAAGAGTGGTTGATGTCAACAGATGTGATGGCTGTATTTGGAGAAGTCTCCAAAGTTGTCCTCTTATGGTGTAGCTCTAAGCATGGCCCTCATGGGAAGATGCTTTGAATAATTCTACAAGAAACCCATTGGTGTGGTTATGGAACCCGAAGTTGATCAAGGAATAAGGACATGAACAACAATGTAAATGCAAATGTTACCTTCATAGAAGATTAGTACGCGTCATGCCATTTTTGGTGATAGGTGGTATGCCATGTGGTTCCTAACGGTTAGGAAGATATTCCTTCATGAAGTTGGAAGCCCTGACGAATGGTTAAGAAGCCCTTATTTGGTTACAAGTCATTAATGAAAAGGGTTAAGTGGTTGTAATAAGAAAATCCTAAAGAACGAAAAGATATTACTTAGAAAAAGTATAAATACACTGGAAGGATTCTCTCATATGTACATTCACACACATTATATTGAATATATCTAAGTGAATAAGTGATATTGTGTATCTTTTTATTGGCAAATCTGAGGTCGAATCTGAGGTAGCAAGTCTGAGGTTGTAAAGGATGGTCGAAGGTGAAAGTCTCAAAGTTGCAGCAAATGTGAGTAACCCTAGTTTATAAGGTATCTGCGGGTTATAGGTCATCTAGGCGTGGAAGTATGCAGACTGTAGTGGAGAAAAGCAAGGATATTCACGAGTAGTAGGGGAGCAAGTCATGTATCTATGAAATTTTTAGAAGTGATGTGTTTACTAGTTTGTTGATTCCCAGGTTTGTTTACTCATTTGTTATATGATACAACAGGGTGTATACAGGATCATAGGTATTATTATGTGTTAGTTTTGAGGTTTATTCTTATGTTGTTATGGTACATGCTTGAAAAAAATAATGGTAGTGATTGTGCATGGTACACCTTGATTATGGTATGATACATTGTTAGAGGCACATCTTGGATACTTGGCATATGGTTTGTTATATGGTATATGAGTGATATGGCACATGTTTGATTGTATCTCTTGGTACATAGTTTATGCATGTTGGCACATGCTTAAGGTACATGGTTTTAGGTACATATTGGTTATGTGTTGATAGTGTTGCCTTTGGTATCTTATTGAGGCATTGGTATATGTTTGAGGCACATCTTTGGTGCATGGTGTGAGGCATATTCTTGGTAGATGTATGCGGTGCATATCTTGGTGATGTTGGTACAAGTTGAGACACATGGTTGATGTACATGGTATGGTAAAGGTTTATGCACATGGTTGATGTACATGGTATTGTACATATTGATGTGCATGGTTGGTACATGGTTGGTATAGGTTGACATACATGGTATGGTACTAGTTGGTGTGCATGGTTGATGCATGGCTTATACAGGTTGATGTACATGGTTGATGATTGATGTACATGGTTTGGTGATGGTTTTTGTATCTATGTGAGTGGATCTGGTTGATTATGGTATATCAGTGATGGTGACAGTGATAGTAACAGTGACGGTTATATAGTGACATGATCAATTACAGGTTGATATGATAGTTACAATTACAGGGTGAGGATCAGTTATAGGTTGATGACATGTTGATTACAGGTTGATTATCAGAGGTAGTGACAATATTAGTGGTAGTGACAATTTGGTCTAAATTTATATTTCTTGATGGCCAGAAAGGGAAAGGAAAGGGGATTTTAGCCTCCTTCCAGTTGGTGTTGGAGAACACAAGGAGTTGGAGCTTCCTTCAAGTTGGATCCTGAGAATCAGGGGATTGTAGCCTCCTTCTAGTTGGATCCAGAGAATTCAAGGATTTGTAGCTTCCTTCAGGTTGGATCCTGTAAATAGGGGTTCGTAGCCTCCTTCTAGTTGTGGTTGGAGAATTGGGAAGTTGATGCTTCCAATGAATGTATTCTTTGATATATAAGAAATCATTTTGTGGTTTTCTTGCATTTGGGTTTCCACGTAAATTATGGTGTACTTTGTATTTCATGTGATGTTGCTTATGTTTATATGCTCATGATATATTGAATGCAATCATATATGATACATTCCTTTGCAAGTGAAATATTTCAATAATGTTAGAGTTTATGTAACTATGGCTAGCTGAAGAATCAATTAAAATTGTTATGGGATGGTTGTCAATCTTACCTTCCACTTCAATCACGGGGGATTGATACTCTGCTTGCTTGTTGTCCAAGGATGAATAAATCCTTGGCACGATTCCTCCCATATCTTCCACAGTAATTTCATACTCATGAATGTTGTGGACATTTCTTATTCTTTCTTCTTTGTGAGGGAAGTCCCTATATAAGTGAATCAACTCACATCCCCAACATTGTACAGGTTGTTTCCTTGGTATTTTCAAAAAAGAATCTATCGTCTTGTGTCCATTTTGGGTTGATTATCCTTGCTGATTTGCTTGAGAGTTATTCTTGAAAAAGGGTCTCTCAAAATTTTTCTCTCTTTGCTCCCTCTTTACTTTCTTCTTGTCATTCCAAGTCTTTTGAAAGATTTTCCTCCCTTTGCTTTTCTCATAGAGATGCCTTTCTCTCCTTATGGTCTCCTCCAAAGTTTTGGGGTTATAATACTATATATTGTCACCGTAGAAGGAGGGTAACCCACTAATAAAAAAATTTATTTTTACCTTCTCATCCTTTATGAAGTCAACATACTTCAAAAATTCAAAGAACCTCTCCTCATACTTCTCCATTGACATGCTTCCCAACTTAAGTTCAAATAACTCTTTCATATTCCTCTCATAGTAATGCCTAGACAAATATTTCTCTTGGAAATATCCTTTGAATTTCCTCCATAAGACCCTCTTGTCATCAAGATTCTTGGCTTTCTTAATTTGATCCCACCACACAACTTCCTTTCCCTGCAAGTGGTAGGTGTTGGACAATTGGTTGTCATTGATATCAACCCTTAGAGAGTTCGAGATACCCCAGAGTTGTGGTCGATACTGATGGTGAGTTAGTTGTCATTGATGTCAACAAGAGTGGTTGATGTCAACATATGTGATGGGTGTATTTGGAGAAGTCTCCAAATTTTTCCCCTTATGGCATAGCTCTAAGCATGGCCCTCACGGGAAGACGCTTTGAAGAAGTCTACAAGAAACCCATGGGTGTGGTTATGGAACCCGAAGTTGATCAAGGAATAAGGACATGAACAACAAAGTAAATGAAAATATTACCTTCATAGTTGATTAGTACTCATCATGCCATTTTCGGTGATAGGTGGTATGCATGTGGTTCCTAACTTATAGGAAGATATTCCTTCATGAAATTGGAAGCCCCGAGGAATGGTTAAGAAGCCCCTATTTGATTACAAGTCATTAATGAAAAGGGTTAAGTGGTTGTAATAAGAAAATCATAAAGAAAGAAAAGATATTACTTAGAAAAAGTATAAATACACCGCAAGGAGTCTCTCATATGTACATCCACACACACATTCTATTGAATATATCTAAGTGAATAAGTGATATGGTTTATCTTTTTATTGGCAAATCTAAGGTCGAATCTGAGGTAGCAAATCTGAGATTGTGAAGGATGGTTGAAGGTGAAAGTCTCAAAGTTGTAGCAAATGTGAGTAACCCTAGTTTCTGAGGTATCTACGGGTTACAGGTCATCTAGGCCTGGAAGTACACAAATTGTAGTGGAGGAAAGCAAAGATATTCATGAGTAGTAGAGGGGCAAGTCATGGATCTATGAAAATTTTAGAAGTGATGTTTGTACTAGTTTGTTGATTCCCATGTTTGTTTACTCATTTGTTATCTGATACAACAGGGTGTATACAGGATCATAGGTATGCTTATGTGTTAGTTTTGAGGTTTATTCTTATGTTTTTATGGTACATGCTTGAAAAAAATAATGGTAGTGATTATGCATGGTACACCTTGAATATGGTATGATACATTGTTAGAGGCACATCTTGGATACTTGGCATATGGTTTGTTATATGGTATATGAGTGATATGGCACATGTTTGATGGTATATGTTGGTACATAGTTTATGCATGTTGGCACATGCTTAAGGCACATGGCTTTAGATAAATGACGGTTATGTGTTGATGGTGTTGCCTTTGGTATCTTGTTGAGGCATTGATATATGTTTGAGGCAATTATTTGATGCATGGTGTGAGGCATATTCTTGGTACATGTATGAGGTGCATATCTTGGTGATGTTGGTACAGGTTGAGACACACGGTTGATGTACATGGTATGGTAAAGTTTTATGCACATGGTTGATGTACATGGTATGGTACATATTGATGTGCATGGTTGGTGCATGGTTGGTACAGGTTGATGTACATGATTGATGTACATGGTATGGTACAGGTTGATGTGCATGGTTGATGCATGGCTGATACAGGTTAATGTACATGGTTGATGCACATGGTTGATGATTGTTGTACATGGTTTGGTGATGGTTTTTGTATCTATGTGAGTGGATCTAGTTGATTATGGTATAGTAGTGACGGTGACAGTGATAGTAACAGTGACGGTGACAGTGACAATGACAATGACAATGACATGATCAATTATAGGTTGATATGATAGTTACAGTTACAGGGTGACGATCAGTTACGGGTTGATTATCATCAAAGGAAAGGGGGTTGTAGCCTCCTTCCGGTTGGTGCCAGAGAACACAGGGATTTGGAGCTTCCTTCATGTTGGATCCTGAGAATCAGGGGGTTGTAGCCTCCTTCTGGTTGGAGCCAGTGAATTCAGGAATTTGTAGCTTCCTTCAAGTTGGAGCCTGTAAATAAGGGGTCATAGCCTCCTTCTAGTTGTGGTTGGAGAATTGGGAATTTGATGCTTCCAATGAATGTATTCTTTGATATATAAGAAAACATTTTGTGGTTTTCTCGCATTTGGATTTCCACATAAATTTTGATGTACTATGTACTTGATGTGATGTTATTGATGTGATGTTGCTTATGTTTGTATGATCACGATATATTGAATGCAATCATAGATTATACATTGATGATATATTGCTATTAAGATTGAAGTTTATATATTGTAGTTAAAAGTGGTAAAAGTGCTCATACAGATTCACCTCCCCGCACAGTATTCCAACAATTGGTATTAGATTCGGTTCCTTTTGGAAACAGTTTAACCACTGGAAGGAACATCATGGAGTATGCTATGTTTTGGGGTACTACAGTTTGATTATTAGAATGGTCAGAGATATGAAATGTGGAGTATCATGATGAAAACATTTTTAGGGTCACTGGGGTATGATGTTTGGAAAATAGTTGTTACATGATATATCGCTACTAAGAAACTGAAGATGGCAGCCAAGAAGGAATTGAAAAGAAACAACAAAATAGCAATGGATTTCATCTTGGAAGGATTACATGATTCAGTAAAAGAGAAAGTGGGAAAATGTTCATCAGCCAAAGAACTTTGGGAAAGGATACAAAATATTTATTCAAAGAAATATCATCCTATCACAGGGCCAAAGTATATTGATAAGAACAAATAAGATGCAAGTAAAGAACAAGAATACATATTCCCATCATTTTAGACAGATTCAGAAGAAGAATATTGTGAAGAAGGCATAGTAGATCTTGAAGCATAATTAATTAGGGCCTTATATGAATTGACGAAAGAAATGAAGAAAAAAAGTCTCTTGAGGAACAATTAGTCAAAGAATTCTCAAGAAAGTTCCAAAGAATCCCAACAGGTCATATTGAATCTAAAATATTAGTTGGAAGAATCCAGAAGGATTGAAGAAACATACAAAAGTCAGATGGAAGAGAAACAATGTTTGGAAGAAGAAATAGTAGCACAAAGAAAGGAAGCAGAGAATAGAGAGAAAATTTTGACAGATCATCTGAAGGAAATATTAGAGGACTTAAACAAACTTGAAGCAAAATTTAGTCAAGAATAAACAATACTTGAAAAGAAAATCATCACTTTGAAGACCCAACTTGAAGAAGCCAAGAGAAAGGAAGAATTCATGAAGATCCATATGATGAATAAAGAAGAACACTGTGATAAGCTTGAAGAAGAATTTGTCACATTAAGAGTTAAAGTTGTCAATCTCAGCAAGAACGTTGAAGAGAAAGAAAGCTCCACATCATCAATAAAGAAATTTGAAGAGAAAGGCTACAGGTTACCAAAAAGGAAGAATGAAGAGAATGATAAGATTTATGCAGAAGTACTCAAAGGAAGGAATCATGGTCAACAAGAATCAAAGAAGAATGAGTATCATAGAGATAGATCTTCAACAAGACCTTCCACATTCAAGCAGCAAAAACGCTTCAATCATAATGAAGAGATCAACAGAAGAGAATATTGTGATCAACCAAGGAATAAATTCAGAAGGACTACACCAAAAAGAAGATCATTCACCCTCGGGTATGTAATTTTATTTCATTTTCATTGTTTTAATTGTACTAACTTTGGACATAAAGTTATAGATTGCAGGGCTTATGAAAGAAATGTTCAAGAAAAAAATGCTTATGTGGCTCCCCACAACATTGAATGTTACAAATGCCACAATTATGGTCACATAGCTCGGAATTGTAGAAGCATGATGGATAATTCTATGAAAAGGAACATTGATATCATATATAAGAAGGTTTGGAAAAGAAAACAAGAACATATAAAGGGAGAATATATGAATGAAGGAAACCCAAAAGTCATACTCTCAGGATTGGAAATAGTTCGAGATCAGGACAAATCCACAAGAAAAAGGGAAGATATCAGATACAGGAAGGTTTGAAGAAGAAATGAAAAACAAGAAGAACAAGTGAATCAAGACCAGGTCCCAGAGATCACAGAATCTGCAGTAGTGCAAAAAAGGAAAGAAGAGAAGGTGAATAAAGAACAAGCACAAGAAATTTTACTCTCAGGAATTATAGTGTAAGATCATAAGGAATCCACAGGAAGAAAGCAAGAAGTCATAATTCATAGAGATGATGATTCTACAAATGAAGAGGAAGATTACTTCGCATTAGGGTGGATTCCTCCATTGTTCTAAGCCATTCGTCTTGGAGACTCCCAGTAAATATGAATATTGAACAGGGGGATTCAGTGTAGTAGCTACTATATATTAGAGAACCATCCATTGAGAAGTTTGAAGTGTTTGCAAAGACAGATTCAGAGTAGTCAGATAGCAGAAGAACAAAATGACAAATTGATCGATTGAGAAGCAATGTTCCCATGCAGATATCAGGGAAATATCATTTACACACTTTCCAAGAAGGGATATATTCATTATGTATGTATGGTAGATCAATGGACATAATTGATCCAGTCAGAGAAATAAAAATATGTGATGATAAATTATAGCAAAGAAGCCTTCATAATAATACAGTGACCAATGGGTCAACATTGTGGAAAGTTGAGTAGCATAGTTATCGACGAATTATGACATATGTACAGAGATATTTTTATGAGATCATTGGAAGGTATAGACAGATATATGACTGAGCATTTTTACACTTGGAATCAATAGAATCAGTGGACAAGTGGAACTAGTTAGTCTCAAGAAGACAAGAAGTGAAAGGCATAGTAGAATAGGGAAAGAGAAAACTTTAGCAGAATCTATATCATCAGAGGGAAATTTTTTAATAGTATGGTCATTGATATCTAAACAATGAACATAACAGGTCATGAATATTTGAAGTCAAGAAATTTTGAATGATTTTTATATATGTCAGAGAGTTAAAAGAGGAAGCACCAATGGACAATAAGCAACACTAGAAGAGAAGAAAGGAAACAATATACAGGAAGTCTCATATTATTCTACATCTTGTAGAGAAATCAAGGGAAGAGAAATCATCAAAGAAAGATATAGAAAGGAAGATGAGTAGAATGGAGACAGGGAGAGACATATCAACAAGGGGAGTTATCCTTTTTCCCATGATGTAAAAGGGAGAGAAAGAGAGAGATCGGAAGAGAGAGAGTCAAGCAGATGATGTCAGAGAAGGTACACTTTCAGGGGGAGTCACTCTTTGCTATGAAAAGAGAACAAACGCATGAATATAAGGGGAGAAACCCCAAGGAGAGATACCATTTTCCATTGATGTCAAAGGGGGAGAGAGTGAAACATTGGTGAGGATTAATGATCATAGGGGGAGAATGAATATTGGAGTATAAGTGTTGCCATCAATGCCAAAGGGGTATATTTTTGGACAGTTGGTTGTCATTGATGTCAACTCTTAGGGCATTCGAGATACCCCAAAGTTGTGGCCGATATTGATGGTGAGTTAGTTGTCATTGATGTCAAAAAGAGTGTTTGATGTGAACATATGTGATGGGTGTATTTGGAGAAGTCTCCAAAGTGGTCCCCTGTGATGGGTGTATTTGGAGAAGTCTCCAAAGTGGTCCCCTTATGGCATACCTCTAAGCATGGCCCTCATGGGAAGATGATTTGAAGAAGTCTATAGGAAACCCATAGGTGTGGTTATGGAACCTAAAGTTGATCAAGGAATAAGGACATGAATGTCAACGTAAATGAAAATATTACCTTCATAGATGGATAGTACTAGTCATGCGATTTCCGGTGATAGGTGGTACACCATGTGGTTCCTCACGGTTAGGGAGATATGCCCTCATGAAATTGGAAGCCCGAAAGAATGGTTAAGAAGCCTCTATTTGGCTACAAGTCATTAATGAAAAGGGCTAAGTGGTTGTAACAAGTAACCCGTAAAGTAATGAAAGAGATTACTTAGAAAAATTATAAATACACCTCAAGGAGTCTCTCATATGCACATTCACACACACATTCATATGAATATCTCTAAGTGAATAAGTGATATGGTTTATCTTTTTATTGGAAAATCTAAGGTCGAATCTAAGGTAGCAATTCTGAGGTTGTGAAAGAAGGTCGAAGGTGAAATTCTTAGAGTCGCATCAAATGTGACTACCCTATTTTTTGAGGTATCGTTGGGTTATAGGTCAGCAGGGTGTGGATGTATGTGGGCTATAGTGGAGGAAAGCGCGGATATCAACGTGCAGTAGAGGAGAAAGTCGTAGATATGTGCAAGGGCTTGTGAAAGGTTGAGAAGTGATGCTTGTACTAGGTTGTTGATGCCCATGTTGGTTTACTCATTTGTTATCTGATACAACAGGGTGTCTACAAGATCAGAGGTATGCTTATGTGTTAGTTTTGAGGTTTATGCTTATGTTGTTATGGTACATTCTTGAGGCATGTCATGGTAGTGATTGTGCATGACACACCTTGATGATGGTATGATACATTGTTAGAGGAAAATCTTGGATATTTGGCATATGGTTTTTTATATATAGTATATGAGTGATATGGCACATGTTTGATGGTATATCTTGGTACATAGTGTATGGATGTTGGAACATGCTTGAGGCACATGGTTTGATGTACATCTTGGTTACATGTTGATGGTGTTGCCTTTGGTATATTGTTGAGGCATTGGTAAATGTTTTAGGCGCATATTTGGTGCATGGCGTGAGACATAGTCTTGGTACATGTATGAGGTGCATATCTTGGTGATGTTCGTACATGTTGAGACACATGGTTGATGTACATGGTATGGTACATGTTGATGTACATAGTATGGTATAGATTGATGTGCATGGTTGGTACAGGTTGATGTACATGGTATGGTATAGATTGATGTGCATGGTTGGTATAGGTTGATGTACATGGTATGGTACATGTTGATGGGCATGGTTGATGCATGGCTGATACAGGTGTACATGTTTGATGATTGATGTACATGGTTTGGTGATGGTTTTTGTATTCATGTGAGTGGATCTACTTGATGATGGTATATTGAAGACGGTGATAGTGATAGTGACACTGATGGTAATAGTGACAGTGACGTTGACAGTGACAATCACGATGATAGTGACATGATCGATTATAGGATTATATGAAAATTACAGTTATAGGTTGACGATCAGTAAAAGGTTGATGAAAGGTTGATTATAGGTTGATTATTAGAGTCAGTGACAATATTAGTGGTAGTGACAATTTGGTCTACATTTATATTTCAGGGTGGTAGGATGGGGCAAAGAAAACGGGTTGTAGCCTCCTTGTGGTTGGTGTTGAAGAACAGAGGGATTTAGATCTTCCTTCAGGTTGGAGCCTTAGAATCAAGGGGTTGTATCCTTTTGTTATCTCTCAAATAAATTTTAAATTTTTTGAGTCTTAGGTGATAGGTAAGGTTTTTCTTTGGCTTTAATACCTTGTCAAGTGGGTCTATCATTTGTTCTTAGTCAGTCAAGGATATTCATTCTTCTAATGACTATGAGGTTATAAATATTTTTTTTCCTAAGTCAAGATGTGTCTAGATCCATTTGAAAAGTTTGAGTCACGAGATTTTCATGTGTAACATGTCATCCTACAAGTCTTTCCTGGTCATGATTAGCCATCATTGTTAAAACTGATTGTTTTTTATCTCAAAATATCTCAAGTACTCATCCAGTACAAGTTTGCAGCATTTGGCACTTGTTTTACACACTCGGCGCTACAAATTCCTAAGTTGTTAGCGCACATCATCATTTTTACACTCGACGTGCTCCAAACTTCCGTGCAAAAATATATTTCATAATTTGTATCTTGAACTCGTTGATATCACTTCAGTGAATTATTTGAAGGATCAGAACACTTCAACACTATTTTAAAGTTCCACCCAAATCACTCAACTAGCTATCTATTTCACATTTTCTTAGGAAGAGTTTGCATGAGAAGCACTCATCTTTATATTTGATCCTGTAAACTCATTCTTTGTCTCCATAAGTGTTATAGGAACTCGATCATCTACAGATGGCTCCTAAAGATGATACACCTAGGAAGAGGTCGGGGTCTCTCCACAGATTTGAACTCACAGGCATCAGTTTGTTTAAGAAAAATCTCGATCACTTGGATGCATTCAAGCGTTTGGGATGTCTGAGGTTTTGCCAAAAATTGGATGGCCACCATTTGGAGGTCAATCGTGAATTTTTAAAGAATTACAGGGAGGGGAAGACCCAATTTGGCCCTATGGAGATTAATTTGACAGTGGACCTGATAGCAAAAGTGACAGAGATACCCATGACAAGTGAGTAGTGGTTCAAAGCTAGAAAGTTGGAAAAAGAAGGTTGGTGTCAAGATATGTTGAAACCTGAGAATAAGGGAGCAGACTTAGTCAAAGGGATACCCAGGCAGTGGATTTTGGAAGCCTATGACAAACTTATTCTCATCATACCAAGGTATTTTACTTGCGAAGGGAGATACAACAAGGTTTTACAATATCATTTTAAGTTACTCATGCATTTCACTGGGAAAAAATAAATTGATTTAGCATACTTTCTCCTTATGAGTATTCAAAGGATGATCTTGCTAGCTCAAAAGAAACCTGATAAACTAGAGAGGGCCATTTTCCACCATGCCCTAATCAAGTTGATATTCACTGACCAGTTAAAGAAATATTGCAAATTCTGGCTTACTTTATTATTTGTCTCCAACTACCAAATTGACATGCCTGCTTCCTTTTCAAAACCTAAGACTCCTAGAAAGAAGACTTACATGCCTTCCTTTGACTCCCCACCAGAAGCACCACAATCTTCCCAAGATCTTGTATCTTAGAATCCTTCACCTGTTAGAGATTCTAAGAGAAATAAAGGAAAAGGAAAAGGTAAAGAAGTTGTTAATGAAGAAGAACCAGAAGTCCTTGTTGAACTCCCGTCCATAGTAACTGATATAGATGTTCATAGTGTTCAAGATAAAATTGTTCCACCGGTCTTGAGGAGATCTTCTCTTAGGAAGCTTGAGTTGATAGAGGAAACTCAGAAACAAATGGTTTGTGAAGAATAGTTAGATACCCCTATTGAACCTTCAGCCATGGAAGTGGATGATGGCCTCCAAATAATTGAATTCAAAGAAGTTGCACCTGCCCTCGGGAGGTCTTTAAGAAACAAACTTTCATTTGCAGAACAATCTTAGCAAGAGATGGAACTTGTAAAGCCCAAAATTAAGTTTCCTAAATTAAAGGTATCATCTCTTGAGAAGGAGGCCTTGGAATCCATTGTTCAACTAAGTGAGTCACCTTCTAAGCCTTTACATTCATCCCCTGAAACATTTTCATCAAATAAGAAGGAGGACAAGATACTAGTAGCTCATGCAGAATTCAAGATCCTCAAAGAAAAGAATCAAGTTCTGAAGAAAAAGAACACTACCCTTATCAGTCACCTTGCCACTCAGATGGGAGAGCTAACTGATGAATGCACTAAGTTGAGGAAAAGTATCATAAGGAAAGGTATAGAAAGAACTCAATTGGTCAATATGTACAAACAAAACATTAGCTTAAGGGAAGCTCATAGAAAACTGACTGAGCATATCTATTTGGAAAAGACTATGTTGAGTAAGAAGAACTTGGATATTTTTCTGGAAGAAACAACTTCACCAAATTCCTCCAAACAAGATGATTGATGGACATGGGTGTTTTACAAATTTTGTGATTAAATTTTTCTTGCTTACAATGAACATGTCATATTCCATCTATACATTGTTCATATTCTAGTTGAAATGTTATTGAACAGAGAATATATATTTCTTTTGCCTATATACATATAGCTCTCAGTTTTGGGTTCTCAAATAACATAAGACAAGTATGTGGGAGTTCGAAGATTACATCAGAACACATGCAAAGACAGGGCCATACAGTGTGCAAGATATCAGTGCAACCTAGAGGAGCTTCATCATTCATTTTTGCTAGTACCCTGTTTTGGTTCTTTACTTAAGGGTATGATAAGATTCACTTGAAGATATAGGTTATCAGACCACTTTTATCAGTGGTACATTGGCAAAGTTATATACATTACATTCTCACAAATTCTTATACTTGTTTTATAAACTTGAAGTCTTATGGATGTATATGAAGGCTACATTATGAAAGGAAGGTGTAAATGCAAAGATAATGGTATGAAGTCTAAGTAATACCATTAATATCAGTAAAATATAGTGTTATGGGTTCAATATAAACTAAGCTCCTAGCCTTCAAGTCAAAGTTCAAGTGAATTTTCAAGTATTTTGACCAAACAGTTTCATACAGAAGTTTGCAGTGCTTGTCAACTATTTTTCATGTATGGCGCTAAAAACTAGTTGATCTTCAACGGGTAAGAGGTCAAGTCATATTTGAGTTCCATCTTGGTCAAAGAAGAAGGTGACTTGATGTCTATCTGTTATGAAGACTCTAGAAGATGATTGTCATCCTCCAGTAAGGATATGGAGTTGTCAAAGACTTAGTTAGGATGAAGATTTTTTTTCCATGAAAATAGGATCTAGATTCTAAAGATTTTGTAATAGATTAGATCAAGCAATTATGTAGCTATTCAATCCACTACCATTGAGAAAGAGGTGAGGAAATTATTAGATGCCTAGATTATTATTACTCTAAGGTACTCTGAATGGGTAGCTAATTTAGTTCCAGTGAGAAAAAATAGTGGGGAAATAAGACTATGTGTAGACTTCATGAACCTGAATAAATGCTCATTAAAAGATAACTATCCCCTGCCCAAGATGGATCATATACTGCAGGAAATGGTGCGAGAAAACAGGATATCCATGATGGATGGTTTTTAAGGATATAACCAAGTGGTAATGCACCTAGATGATAAAGAAAAGACAACCTTCACCACACCATGGGGAACTTTCATGTATGACAAAA
>CBVK0102616107.1:0-15529 GCA_900067695.1 Picea abies
GAAGGGAAGTGGGGCAGCTGAGGGATTGTTGAGTAGAGAAGGGGCACACTTCCTTGGGTGGGACAGGCATGTGGGGAATGAGAGGTTGTAGGATGTCATTTGAGGGAGCATGTGAGATGGAGTCTTTCCTGTTGCCTGTGAGCCTTAGCCTAGATAGGAACCCTTTACCCTAGGTGGAGTTCAGTCCTAGCTCAGGGTTGACTCACTATTGAGAGTGATGAAAGTGTAGTCTAAGGATGGGAGGTTCATGGATAGTTTGTACATAGTTGGTGACAATCATTCTAAGATAAGTACCAATTGTATGATAAAATGATATGTTTCTTTGTTATCTACATGCCTATGTTACGGTTTATCATATATGTGATTAGAATTTCCTGTATGTTTATGGGTAATTCCCTATAAATGTTGCATAACTGTAGTTACTGTTATTTCCATATAAAAGTCATATGTTACAGAAAGTAATTGTTTATTTATGTTTATATGTAAAGCCTCTGCAAGAGTGTTGTATGTATATGTTTTAGTTGAATGCAGTTTAAAGAGTAAATTTATGTGGTATAGCTCAGTTGACTACTAGGTATGTTACCGTATGTTTCACAGTAAGGGAATGAAAAAGTTCCCTAGAGTAGCATGGTCTAGCCTGTGAAGGCTTTGAATGTTACTGACTAGTGTTATAGCATGAAAGGTTTCTCTTGAGTGGCGTACCTAGCCCTGCGGGTGGCCAGGGGAACGTTACATTTTACCTCTTGATCCACTACCTCATGGACCCCTTCAACTACTACCTTGTAAACCCCTAACCTCGACTTCCTAGGTCCTTATTTATATTAATTTATAGGCTTATAGCCGTTATAATATTTTTCAAAAACCCTAATTCTATCATGGTTAGGCCTATCTTCTTGTGCGCCACATTGATTTTCCTCCCACATGTTTATTTTCCTTCTTTTTCTACATGTTGTTTTCTTGACACCTATTGCCGGTGCTCCAAAATTAGATCTTTCTTTCTAGAAATAGGTATTTCCCTAAAACAAATCTCTCTACCAAAAACATTAATGCAACCAAAATATAATTTCTTCCTAAAATAGGCCTACACCCAACAGACCCCCAACACTAACATGTGGCTCATTCCAATCCACTCAGGTGGTGTGAGCTTCTTGTACTACCTTTTTCAAGTTGTGGAACTTCTCTGCTAGTTCCTTTCCCTTTTCCTTCATCTGTGCAGCTTTGTCATTAGTGCCTCGACTATCTACATTGTTATTTTCTTATGTAGTAATGTTACACTCTATGAATGTTATTGTGCCATGCTTATATTATCTTCCTCTAGTTGTGAAATCATTTGTGTTTCTTGTTCTTAGAGGAGCTCCAATTGGGCTTGTCTTTCTTGCTTAATTTTTTTGCATTGTATTTCAATCTGTCTATAGATTCCTGATTTCCAGGGTTCCCTTCAAGCGCTATGTGATGCTCATGGTTTTTTACTATTGCTTTAACTCCTATATGGAAGCACTGACTTTCTCCCCTTGTTGGTCAAACTATTGGACCTTTTCACCCTCTTCCAAAATGGTCCAAATCTATGGAATTCTGTAGAAACATTATGTGACTTTCCTTGCTTCCTTTTCCATCTCTGCTATCTGGAGTGTGGATTGTTTTTCTCTTTTCTCTCGAACCTCAAGAGGACTCATACGATTAATTTTTTCTTTTATCTCCTCAATTTTCTTCCTATATCCCTCAATCGTCTATGAAATGATATTTATATTTTCTTTTGCACTCCTCTCTGGTTCTTACATGCTATCTGGGATGTAGTTGTACACCTCTATTATCCCTTTCTCTAGCTTGTTAGAGAATTATTTTTCCTCCTCTTTCTCCGAGGTCAATTGGTTGCAGGTGATTTGTAAACTTTTTTCATCTCCCCTACCCACCTCCAAGTTAGTGACATCTACCTAGGCTCTGGATTGTACTTCTTTCATTATACTATCCTGGAGTCCATATAGTTCCTTGGTGGGTATATGCTCCATGAATACCTCAAAATGGTCAATTTCCCCCATGGGTTTCTATGCAGTATCTTGATCCATTCTGACCATTTGTCATGTGACTTTGAATGTATCCCTACCTTGTACTACTAGTTGAGCTTTCTCATTTCGTTCTATTTGCATAGGGGGTCATTGTGTCTTTTCATGTTGTTGTGTTGTGGCCTGTGGTACTACATGACTCTATAATTGTTGTAGACTTTCATGGACTTCTATGATTTTAGCCATGATATTTTCTCTTTTTTTCTCTACAATGTAGACCACCTCTTCCCCCCTATCCTAGACCTTGTCTGCGATGAACTCAACATCATCCTCTGTCAAGGTGATGACTAGGTCTTCCTTCATATAAATCATATTTTTGAGTGTCTCCTCTACCTTCATTGTCTTTAGTTTTGTCTATGAGGGATACACACCACTCATTGTGACCTGTACCCTTTCCTCGCTAGCCTAATATGTGTCTGCATTTTTGGCATCCTATTTATTGTATTTCCTGGTCATTGTTCTTGTCCTCCTTGGTGTTTTTCACACTGCATTTCTTCCCAACACTTGATTGCATACTACAACCTTCCTAGTGTTATCAACTGGGATGTCAATTTTTTCTAAGGGACCTGCTTCATCCTAACCCTTGGGCTTGGTGGATTGTGTTTCGATTGGATTTTTAGATGGTTTTGCTACTGGAATATTCCACTATGATGTCCAATATTTGATTATCCATTTAATATCTTCCCTTGTGATGTAGTATTGAATCTCTATCCATGCCCTCTTTGGATCCCTTATGGCCTGGATCCACATCTGGTGCTAGGATGCCTTAAACCTGACTATCCCTTCATTTTCTTGGACCATCTTCATAGGAATGCACCACATATTGGTTGTGTGTTGTTGTATCTCTTCTATAAGCATAAAAAATAATGTGTTATTTTCCTGCTGATTTTTATTGTCCTTGGCCGAACAGAGGGACTCATATTTGGTTCCATAACACTTTCCTTTCCTATCTGGAAAGGTTGAAAACTTTGGCTCATTCCTTCCTTCCAAATCTATGAGAATGATGATCCAAGAATAATGGAACTCATTTCCATTATCCTGGGCATCTGTGTAGTCAATCAAAAACTATCTCAAGAGGTACGATGCCCAATTGAACATTACTCCCTTCACACACTATGTGACTACTGTGATGACTCTTGCTAGAGCCTCTTCTTCCTGCACTTCCCCAGTAGCTTGCAAGCCATGATCTTGCTGGAAAACCTCGTCACATTTTCATTGCTATATTTGAGAACAATGCCCTTATTTCCCTTGTTCGTTGCAAATTGTTATTTTACTAGCTTAATGATCTCCTTATCACACACCTTGTTGTCCAAGTACTCCTCTAGCTGTGCACCTACTATGGGTAGTCCCATAATCCTGGCAATCAATTCCACATCAAGATGTACCGTACTATCCATCTAAAGGATGCCACCATTTACCCAGGATAGAAACTATTTGATACCAAGCCCAACATTGTTACGATGCCCGAAGTGTGTTATGTCCAGAAGGTTCATTATCTAGGAGTTGTAAATCCTTATTATGCACTGCACGAGCTCCATTATTGGTTTTCCTAGGGGTCCAATTTCCCCTATGTTTTCAAGATAGGCTTCCTTGGATAAATTTGGGAAATTGGTTGCATCACGCACATTGTGGTGGGTACCTAAGTTTAGGTACTTTTTCGACCATGTCATCCACAGTGACCACTACTCTTGGGAGGTAGGGAAGTGTAATTTTCATGGAGTCCTATGCCTTTCATTTCTTCCTGATAGTAGATGGGACTGCCTCTGCTATTTATATGTCATCTTCTTCCCCTTCAGAGTCTATTTGGTTAGTGATTTCCTCTACCAAAATGTCCTCTTTGTTGCAGCCTTTTTGTTGACCCATAATTTTATTAGATTTAGTCGATGTTTTAGGATTAGGGTTTGGAATATCATCTTAGGTCCCATAATTATTCCCTACTTCCCATTTTTTTGTTTTCGATGTTTCCTCCTCAACCTGTGTCGAGATTATTGACTCTATCTTATAAGTAGTGACATATTCAATCTTGATGAAGTTCTCGGTCTCCCTCATCCTTTCCTTCCTCCTTTTTCCCTATCGAGTAACTGATACATACTAGCCTAGAGTGCCAAACTTTTGTGGTGTCATCCTTTATCCAATTCAAATACTCGTTCTCTTATTTTCACAATTATATCTATTGCATGCACATGTATCTTTCTTTGTGCTAAAAAATTGCTAAGTATCGAAGGAGTATGCATGATTTTCACACTTTATAGACCCGATTGTAATAGTTTTTCACTTTTTTCATGCATTTGCATCGAGTCCAATTTTTCCTGCACGTTGTCTTTCTATGATGTCATAGTAATTGTTGCACATTACTTTTTCCCACTTTCATGTTGTTCAGTCAACTTCATCATTTGTTTGTGTTTTTCTTCTTTTTCTATTTTTGTATTCCTTTTTCTTCTTTTCCACTTTTTATTTCATTTTATCATTTTTCTTTTCTAATATCTACTATAGTACATTGTATACATGACTTTCTTACTACATTGTAAATTTTAAGATTTAGTAGGTCGATTGTCCCTATACAGTTTCAATCGATTATTGTTGACCATTTCTTTCAGTTCTATTCCTCCCAAGTTCTTTAGCTACATAGATCCCCCATATGTGATAGTATTCACTTCATATGGCCCTAGCCAATGCATTCTAAACTTACCAATGTGTTGCAAAATTGTTTTGTCATAGAGAGGAACTAGGCCACCTTCCTTAAGGATTTTATTTTGAATATGTCTGTCACGTCAGGCTTTGTCTATTGATTTATTTACTTCTTGGTGAAATCCTTCTAGGATCATATCCTCTTCCATATCCATTAGTTGAATTAAAATCTCATGTATTGTGCCTCTTTCTATCATGTTGTTAATTTCTTCTATGCCCAGACTGGGTACCAAAAATTCTAATGGCACCAATGCTTATTTTCCATACACCAATATGGATGGTATCTTTCCTGTCAACTTATTGCATGTGGTCCTATATGCCAATATTACTGCTAGTATTTTCAAGTCCCAATCATCCCTATTAACATTGTAGATATTAGTCAAAGCATTTTCCAAAATCTTATTGAAATCTTCTATTGTCACATTGTCCTGAGGATGATGTGGTGTACTCTTATGGTGATAGAATTCAAACTCCTCTGTCATAGCCCTGATGGTATTATTAATAAAATGAGTTCCTTTTCCAGTCATTAAAATCTTGGGGCATCCAAATATGGTGATCACTTTCTCAAATAAAAAGTGTGTTGTTGTATCTATGCTACAATCTTTGGTTGGTGTTGCTTATGCCCATCTTGTTAAGTATTTGGCCATAGTAATGATATACCTTTCTCTTGACCTTTTTATTTGTGGATGTATTGGTCCAAAAAATTCTATTTTTTGTTTTTCAAATACCTGTAGAGTTACTTGTCATCTTAGGGACATCTCATCCCTTCTATTGGGTTTTCCAACCCTCTGACAAACATCATAGTTTTGGAAATATTCCCTGGTGTCTATATGAACTGTTGGCCACCATAATCCTATGTGCAATACCTTATTCATGGTAGCTTTTCTTGCATAGTTTCCTCAAGTTATACCTTCATGAGATTCTGCTAAAACCATGGTGTTGACGATTAAAATCGCAACGAAGTTTTAATCCCGTAAAGTATTGTTGAAGCCTATTATTATAAGCTAACAATATATCTATAATACTAGTAGGTGGGACCCCCTTGTAGATTGGAGGATCAAATCTGGTTCTTATTTAAAGTTATATTGTTGTTTGACATTGCCTACATATTTGAGCATGATTGATGTCAAATGTTGGTTCTATTCGCAACAAATGGGTGATGGAAAATTCATGTTATGTGTGAGTATCTTTACTTTAAAATATCATATCCATGTCACGAAGGCTTACATGAACTTTTATTTTTATTACGCCATGATATATTATATGTTACACCTGCACAGAACATGTGTTGGTCATGAAAACGAAATATGGAGAAAAATCTAAGCAAGAAATTAAAAGTATGCTACTCTGCTACACTATATACATTGAAATTAAGGGATTGTTGTTACTCCTATCTAATGGGGTTAGTGGCTATACGATTTATTGATCTATATGGAAATTCATGTGATATGTGCTATGGTATAGTTGGAAGTGGTTAATGTGACATAGGGTGGCACTCTTGGCAATTAGTGGATGTTTGTTTCGATGCATGGTTTAATTGAATGAATTAATGGATTAGTGGGTTGGTGCGTACTAAGGAATTGAATGACTAGAGTATGGAGGCAACATGCATTTACTGCATGTCACTCCATACCCCTCCCATTGGCCGTCATCCTGGCTACTGTTCAATTTTTTTCATTGTGGTTAAGCTCTGACTTTCAAGCAGAGGAAGAACTTCTTGGCCAAGCTCGTGTTTTTAAGGTTTTCGTGGTTACAGGTATGTTTTTCCACCATCCATGAACCCGCTCTGGTTATGAAATAGAAATTGGCTCAGCGATGCATGGGTCTATTCTTTCCTTAATTCTAGAAACTGTGTAAATTTGTGATATTTTTTTGAAATGAATGGTTAGTGGTTTTCATTGCAATAATGTTTGAAGTCACATTTTCATGGATCATTCTGAGTGTTAAAATCCATGAAGGCTCTCTATCATCCTTATTTGTCTTGGTTTTAGGGTTTTCATTTGGTCTAGATTTGTTGGCTATCTCTACACTTCTTATCACCATATCTAGTTGTTTGTTGTTATGGGGTTTCCTAGGTTTGAAACACTATGTGTTACTGTGCATTGTTTCACTTGGGTATGGGTTCATTCATGCTACTGATGTTTTCACAGTGGGTTATGATGATTTTTATGCCAAATGGTTTTCTTAAGGTTGATTTCTATTTCTTGACACTGTTTATCTCATCATTCCTTGGTTGATTGGGAAACCATGAGGGTTATACCCTGCATGTTCTAAGTGCGTTACAAGACCAAAATGGAACCTTTGCTCCTATGTTCATAGTCTCTCCTATCTCATGAAGTGTAAACCTTCCTGTGAAGTCATTGGTGGTATACCCTCTATGTGCACCATTGGTCTTGGAGGTTCTCACCCGATGATGGGGGTCAAGTCCAGTCTCCCTATTTTGGTTCACAGAACGAACCCTTGATTTCTCAAAGCCCTATTTTGATAGAGGGAACTGTTATGTCCTGTCAGGTATACTGTGATGGTTATGAACTAATAGTGTATTGTCGACAATGTTCAATTACTGGCTCTCCCCATTGATTATGTTGACAGTGGTGTTGGTTTTTGTATCTAGTCACTACATTGGTTATTATACTTGAATGGATAAGCTTAGCATGGTTAATTGGTTGATTGAGAAGTGGGATTGCATACATAGTCGTTGTATTTTACATTGTAATTATTGAATTGTTAACCCAACATTAGTTTGAATTGATTAAGTCACACCAATGCTTTGTGTGTTATGCATGGGTATGTGTGGCATTCCTACAACATGTTAGGTTGAGTTAATGATTGCTATGACTATTTGTTTTAAACTGCAAATGCGAATATCGCAATTGTGGTAATTATGGAATGGCCATCCACTATATATGCTATGGATATTATTTGATTGTGCATCAGAGATGGTCACGAACAATATGGTTTTGTTGCAATTTGATCAATTTATGAGATGAGATAGGGAATATTGTTGTTGCCTCATTGTATTGGATTGATAGCCCAACATTGTGGATGTTTACATTCAGAGTAGTTGGACTTGTATAGTCATATAAATTCCCTTGCATTTTGTCAAATGGTCTGTGTATTCCACAACATGGTATGAGTTGAAATTGTGATTGTTGTCTATGTGTTTAAATGAAAAGTCAGGATCTTTGCAATTAAAATATTGATAATTGTATTTGACTGTCCTTTATGTGCGTTGATGAATGTCGTGCTTTGTAGCAAAAATAGGCACAGGTTTTGTGACAGTATGGTCTCGTTACAACTTATTTATGAAATGGAATTAAGTGATTGTTTCTTCATTTCAGACTTGTTTCAAAAATTAAATGGACAAATGAAAAGAAACAAGAATCTTCTATCGGTTTTTGTGGAATGCATACTATCTTGTTTGGTGACACTTTGTTAAATATTTGATTGGGAACAGTGAGAAATTTAATGCACAAAATTGATTGAAGTATATATAGTAGTGGTTCATTTGATCACAGTGACTAATTGGTTGGTGTTGGATCTTTTACAGTTGCTATAGAATTATTTTAAGGATTACTTAATTAATTTTATGAACAATATCCAATCTCTTCCCTATCATTATTTCAATTTCCGCTAATTACAACCCCATCGCCTTCCCACATTCATTTTTCACTCCCTATTCTTAAAATTTAATTACAATTAAGAAGAATTTTGAATTGAAGTCGTTTGATATCGCAGCTTTGGATCACAGTGATGATTTCCTTGGTTTGTGTTACAGTTGATTGTTTGTTGTCTTTGAGAAGTAACTGTGATTCGTTTCCCCCTTCCTATCTTTTTTCTCTCAATCAAAACCCCTCACACATCTTATAACCTTTTGTTCACACCCTTCTCATTAAAAAATAGTTAAAAAAATTGTATAGATTGGATTGCATGCATCTGATATGTTGTTGAGACAAAATCTATTTCATATTTTTAAGGAGTTTTATTGAATGGTTGTTAAAGGAACTATTTCCTAATCAATCATGCATGCAGAAATGAGATTTTCCAACCAAGATAGCCATGGTAGAGGAAACTAAGGGAGAGATAATTGGAATAGAGGCCCAAGAAGGCCAATATTATCCATACACTTTGATGTTGACTCACAAGAGCTAGGCCAACTATTTCAGGCTCGGTTTTTCAATTAGATTGGACAAGGAGTGGTCAAACTGAGGCCTGAAAGGCCTCCCTTCCAAGTTCCACAAGCCCCTGGTATTCTCGTGCCCCCTCATGTCTCATTGCAACCTGAGGTTCCCAAAAATGATGGATGGAAAGAGATTGTCCACCCGACAGTCTCCCAACATCGTGGCTCACCCAATTTGTCTTTACTTGCTCCCCCGCCTAACAATTAGATTTTTCAAGCGGCCCCTGCCCACTCATCAGTGAAGTCCTCCCATCCTAGAAAGAGATTGAAAATTGAGGCCCACCATGCCCCTAACAAAGGAAAAACCATTGTTGCCCCTTCCTCACCCCCCAATGGCTCTGATAAATCCATGTCTTCCCGAATGCATTTGAGGGATGATTTTTCTCACGTGATCAATGAGATTAGACCTAAAGGCTCAGCAAAGCCAAAGGCAAATTTAGAGAGATAGAGGGGTGATAGCAGCAACAAGGGAAAGATTGCATCTCAAAGTGGAAATTATGGTTTTTGAGTTTTATTTTAATTATTGTTGATGATAGTTGACTTCAGAGGATTTGGACAACATGTTTTATTTTTGGATACATGAGTAATGGATTTTTGAAAATAATGTCAAATATCAATGAGATAAATTGTCAAATATGCATGTGATGATGGAAGCCACAATGAGAGATGTTATTGTTTAATTGACTAGTTATGTTATAATTGTTAAGAGATAAATGGGAGTCATAAGGGGCCCCACCTACTAGTTATTATTTAATTATAACCCTTATTATGATTATTACTTTTCGCCCTAACTAAAAAGTTGGTTGAGTTGTTAGTTAACTTAACTAATGAGGTAGTTCAACTACTTCAACCAATTCTAATTTGCTTAAAGACAAAAGGAAAGGGAGGAACAAGGGGAGGATAGAAGGAGAAGCATACTAAGGTTTGATATTTGAATTTATGTTGAGATAGTTGAGTTTTCATTCATTTTTTAATTTATCATAATCCTAATTCTTTTTTTGACATCACGGTCTTATTGTAGACAACAAGATTGAGGGTTGAATTACATCATTCAGACACTTGTTTTTTAGAGGTGTTGATCTATCTTTGATAGTCTATTTAGACTTGTCTGTTTGTGAATTAGTTTTCATGACTGACAAATGCAATTGTGTAATGTCAAGTGGGTGGCAATCTGTGGAAAGATGATCCATCTTTTAGAGTTCAGTTTTTTTTATTTTCTGTCAGGGGTCCTTTTGTATGTTCCATCAGGGATGTCTAAGTTTGAATTTGGTCCAAAACTTCTTCACAAAAGTTTGTAAAGAGAATGATTCTTTGGTGAATTGGAATGAAATAAAGAATTTTTTATGTCTCATCTGTATTGATTATCATCTTGGTGTCTTTGCTATTGTCTTTACATTTATTTCAGCAACTGTTATATTTAGAAAATCATATAAATAATGAATTTTTCAGCAAGCATTTAATTATAAAAAGACTAGCCTAAGCACTTGTAATCAATACTTGTGAGTTAGGAGTGAGTTAGGATATTAATTTTGATGGCTATAAACATAGGGTGACATTCCCATCTATATTGCTTTATCCAAGAAAAATATGAAAATGCATCACTTCATATCTTTTCCTCAACATTTATTTGGCGACCATACTGGGGAGATCCTCAATATCTCTCTGGTTAATTTTTATACTCGATTATCATTGAATACATGTATTTTTCTGATATTCATTCTTTGATTGTTTTCTTTCTTAATGAATGTACCTACTACAAGGCAACCCAATATTGAACTTGGTCTTCAAGATCAGACCAACATTTCTTTGAACCTATTTAACACCATTTTAGACACTGCCAATACTCATGCTAAGCTTAATCATTCATGGGTAGTGATTGAGCGAGATATTAGTGCCCAAGTACGTTGGGAAGCTAGACATAGACAGTCTAGAAATCAATAGTAAGCTTCCTTTTCCTTCAGTTTTGACCTTTCTTTCATGTCCTTAGACTCTTGTGTTTCTAGAAGAAGAAGAGGCCTTTCACCTGAAACTAATCCTATTGCTGAAATGGGAAGAAGGAACGTTGTGTTATTTACCCAACAAAGTACTTTAAGGAGAAATTTGTTCGATTATTCCAGCTTGTCCTTCTTTTCCTCATCTATCATCCACCAGATGGCATATAGTGGTGGCTCTGGTGGCACGAGAAGTGATTCCTCTTCTCAGTATTCATCTTCGTCAATGATTGTTACCTTATATAGCCACCATATCCCTATCCAGTCTACCACAAACCCCACCAAAGTCATTAAAAAATATGGGCTTTTCCAGTTCGAAGAAGATGTCACAACCACATCATGGCATGTGTCCTTGCCTCTCAACCTAGCACCTGCTACTCATCCACTTCCTAAATTCAAAGAACATCTTCCTAGGTTTTTAGGAAATAACACTTTCATTACAAATGAACACCTGGTGGCATTTTCTAATACTTGTCACAACATAGGGGCCATTGACAATGATACCTGCATGCGCTTATTCGTCAACTCCTTGGAAGGAAAGGTTGCGGCTGATTTCTTTGACCTTCCTCCTAAGATTATGTATACTTGGGAGGAGTTAATCTACTAGTTCAAATCCACTTATGAATAATCTAAAAGCCCAGCTGAGAAGTTATGGGAATACATTAGTGTTTCCTATAAGGATGGTGAAACCATCAATTCCTTCAAATTGTGTTTCACTAAGCTATAAAATCATATCCCTGAACTCATTCAATCTTAGAACAAGCCACTTTCATGCATTACTACAATGCATTACCTTCCCCCTACCATCATAGGATTGAGGAAAAATCCATCTATTATCTCGGTTCCACTCTGCATACTTGTTTAGAGTATGAAGAATAGATTGAAATAACAAGTCTTCCTTAGGGACAATTGGTTAAAAAGATAGACATGTCTTCCCTCTTACAATGAGTACAAGATATTAACAATTGTATGATAGCATATGAGCGAGAGTGGAATGTCTCGCCTTTCATCCCTAAAGCTTCATCCTCTTCTGCACCTCCCTTTAGAAACCCAATTGAAAATAATTTTTATCCTAAAGCTATCTTGCCTTGAAGTTGGTGTAACTTTTGCAAGGAACACCACAAGGAAACCACATGTGAAGTAAGGAAGAGCGGAAGAGATAATATCTTTGGTAAAAGACCAGAAACTACTATCGTTGTCCTAGATTTTGCAGATCCAGAAGATGTCATGATCATCAATACTAGAAATAAATCCCATGATCCCAAGCACAAATTTGATCCTCCCCACAATTATTCTAACCTAAGCTCACCCTCACCCGCTGCCTCTATTCAGGTTCCCAAGGTTCCTGAAAGTCAAGGAACTAATTCCCCTCTCCCCTCTTCCAAATACAATATCTTGAATTAGTTGGCCAACATCAAAGCATATGGAACCCTTCTGGACATGGTTTTCATCCCTAAGAAACAAACACATTTGAAAAAATCATGGAAGGAAAAGATTCCATGGTAGCCAACCTCTCTGAAGAGGTGAACGAAGAGGACTCATCTGTAAAAAAGGTAGGTGTGCTTAACTTTAGGTACCCTGTAAAAAACCCCCTTTTTTTATTTCTGTAAAAATCATGGATAAGATTGCCCATTGTTGCCTCATTGATGGTGGTTTGGGCCAAAGTGTGATGTCAAAAATTATTATGGAAGAGCTAGGTTTATCTTGTACAAACAAAAATGTCAGGAGCGTGCTATCCTATAATAGTCTACAACAAACAACAATAGGAGAGATTAAATATGTGACCTTATTTCTATGCACACACACTGAAATAAGGACAATCGTTAGCATTCAGATAATTGATATGCCAGTAAGAAATTACTCAATAATCTTGGGAATATATTGTAAATCCTTAATGGGTGGATACCTCTCACTCGAGGAAACACATTTATCTGTTCCTCATAATGGTAAAAACATTATAGTCCTTAGAGAGGGAAGGATTTCACCTTACTTGAACCTTTTATCTTTCAACATCACTCATGTTAAGAGGGATTTAAACTAAATGGAAGATCAATTAGTTGTCTTTGCAACTTCTCCTGATCAACAAATTTTTCCTCACAGACCTGATTTTACTTTTCAACCTCTATATCACCTGCATATCCTTGACAGTATAGAATCTTGGCAGGTTTTTTATAACGATGAGAGAATTTTTACTTTCATTCAAAATGAACCTTTTGATCCTAAGGGAATTATATCCTTGGAAGACAACAAGATTTCTAAGGGCTTGACTCTTCTACAGGGTTCATTTTCATTGAGTGATGTAGGAAATAAGGAGAAACAAACATAAGAGGAGTCAAGAAGGAAGGTGGGTGAAACCATCTCCTTGAACATGGGGGGAGTCAAGAAGGAAGGTGGGTGAAACCATCTCCTTGAACATGGGGGCACTCAAAGCTTCAAGAAATGTTAAAATAGGTGACCGATGTTCTTAGGAAGAAGAAATGAATTTTTCCACACTACTAGGTGGATTTCAGGATGTTTTCTCTTGGTCTTGTGAGGATCTTCATGGTTTTGATCCTGGTCTTATACAACATGATATCCCAATCAAGGAAGGCATGAAACTAGTTACGCAAAAAAAAATACCTCTTAATTCTACATTTAAAGCAACTATTCAAGGGGAGTTGGAATTTTTGTTGAAGGATGGGATCGTTTTTCTGGTCAAGTACCTTGAATGGGTTCCCAAATTGGTACATGTTCTGAAGGCCACTGATCATATTAGAACTTGTATTAATTTTCTCACATTCAGTCAGGCTATTATGAAAAATCCTTTCCCTCATCTTAATATGCAAATGACTCTGCAACAGGTTGTAGGGTCACAAATGAGGCCCTTACTTGACAATCTTTTTGGTTACAATCAAATCAAGGAAAAAAGGGAAGATGTTCACAAAACCACTCTTATCACTAATTGTGGTACCATGACTGATAAACACATGCGTTATATCTTACCTAATGCAAGTACTTCTTTTAAAGGACAGGTATACAGACAACTCTCAATGAATTGATCAGTATCCATATCTATCTTGATGTTGTAATTGTAACGTTAAAGGGATGATAATTACCTCAGAGTTCCAAGTGTTATTTATGGGTNNACGTTAAAGGGATGATAATTACCTCAGAGTTCCAAGTGTTATTTATGGGTCCTTTCAAAATTGATTTTTCCCTGGATACTAACTCTTACATTCTAAGGGATTTAAAGGAGCAATTGTTTTCCTACAGCATTAATGGATCTCACTTGAAACATTACGTGGGACCAATGTGAAAAGTTCTAATGTTGTTTTGTTTTTCTATATACTAATAGTCTAGCTCTTCTTTCTTTTTTCTGCTATTTCCTTTTATGCTTTATAGTAGTTTGACTTATGCTTTTTGTTTTTAAACATTTCTTGTTGCTTCTTCATTTCCGTCATTTTACTGTTGCTGCTTTAGTTTTGCAATTTTGTTTCTATCATGATTTTGTTGCTTACCTTCTTTTAGTTGGTTTGGTCAAAAATAAGATGATGGATCAGTTCTATCATAGCGACACTCCTACAATGCATTGTTAGTCAATAACAATCAAGCTTATATAGTTGTTGCGATGTTTCCCCTAAAAGAACCCTTGAAATTGTTATTTTCTTCCACTGTTGTTTAGAAAAACAATTTGGGGTTATCTTCCACTTTTTCTTCCTTTTTTTTTCATCCATTTGAGAATTTAAGAGAGCAATTCCATAAATTTTCTCGTTGAATTTAAGAGACAATCTCGGTTGAATGATTATGCACACAGTGGTAAAACTGCTCATATTTAACACTTTTCATGAGTTATTCCCAAATTCCTAGTCATTTTTTCATTAAAGTCACTCACTTCCCCCTATTGCATAATCATTCTGGTTATATCTTCTTGATCTATTGTTCTTGGTCTATGAAACCATGATTTCTGAGTTTTAATCTGTTGAAAACAAATTTCCCTGTGGAGTCGCCAATTTGTTGACGATTAAAATCCCAACGAAGTTTTATGCTCGCAAAGTATTTATAAAGCCTATTATTATAAGCTGGTGATATATCTATAATACTAGTGGGTGGGACCCCTTTGTAGATTTGAGGATCAGATCTAGATCTTATTTGAATTTATGTTGTTGTTTGACACTGCTTATAGATTTGAGCATGATTGATGTCAAATGTTGGTTCTATTCGCAACAAATGGGTGATGGAAAATTCATGCTATGTGTGAGTGTATTTACTTTAAACTCTCATATCCATGTCATGAAGGATTATGTGAACTGTTATTTTTATTATGCCATGATATATCATATGTTACACCTGCACAGAACATGTGTTAGTCATGAAAAAGAAATATGGAGAAAAATCTAAGCAAGAAATTAAAACTATGCTACTATGCTACACTACATACATTGAAATAAAGGGATTGTTGTTAGTCATAGCTAATGGGGTTAGTGGCTATATGATTTATTGAGATATATAGAAATACATGTGATATGTGCTATGGTATAGTTGGCAGTGGTTAATGTGACATAGGGTGGAACTCTTGGCAATTAGTGGATGTTGGTTTCGATGCATGGTTTAATTGAATGAATTAATGGATT